>JAMKQA010004474.1:0-13781 GCA_024699735.1 Posidonia australis | reverse complement strand
TCCCCCTCTCTTTCCCCCTCTCTTTCCCCCTCCACACCTTCTCAATCTTCTTCTTCACTCCTTCTTCCAGTCTCGGGTGGGTGTGGGTGACAGAGAGAGCCTGAGAGTGAGAGACGGGAGGCGGTGGCTTGCGGTGGCTTGTGGCTGTGCGGGAGGCTCCAAAGCGACATCCCTGTGGTCGTGGAGTGCTCGTGGCAGTGCGGAGTTGGCCAGAGATCGCTGAAGCTCATTTTCAAGTATGTATCCCCAATTTATTGTGTAGAAATCATGTAAAATGGTAAAAATGCCTAGGATGCATGTAATCTAGGCTAAATTTAATGTTTTAGATTTTTGGGAATTTATTATGGCATTTATGGGACTTTATGCCAGTGGTTGCGTTTTGGGTCCTTTTGACCCTTCTGTCTTTACGATTTAATATCTTGATACATGGTGAATGGATTTTAGTTTTGTTTGTTGGGATTTGGAGTAGACTTGAGGGTCTACATCTTATGTTTCATGCAAGATTTTTGGTGTTTGTTTAAGGGGTCCAATCGAAGGTCCCAGTTAGGGTGTTTTTGGACTATAAGGTTTAGGCTGTTTTATATTTTCACAGAATTCAGCATACCATACCATTTTGGTATGCCGTTTTTCTGTTAGATTAGATCCTCTCGTCGAAATTCGATCATTCGTTTTTTGATGGTCACCCGAATCAAGAGATTTCGATCGACCGAACCATTTTCGGTATACTGAATTTGGCCGTTGACCGTTGATCATTGACCTGATTCGGTCGATCGATCCAGATTAGTCTACCGAACTAGGGGTTTTCGGCATACCGAAGTTGTTTTCGTTATTCTGAATCTGGGCCTAAATGAGTTTAAAAAATATGATTCTCAAGGGTTTTCTCGATTGGTTTGTTTTGTCCCATTGAAAGGGATTATAGGCCAATAGTGGTGGCCCCTATGGACCCTTGATGAACCGTTTTGCCGCGGTTTTGGAAGAATTTTCAAACATATGAAAATGGTTTTTGGAAATGGATTTCAAGGAAATAGTTGGCCTATTTTGGAAAATGTTTTCCTAGTTTTCTGTGTGCAGGCCGAGATAGTGTGGGATCATGTCATCGAGACCAAGCAATGTGACAACATTCTCAGGAGGTCGAGCACGACTCCTTGGTTGAGGTCGGGGGCCGAGATACTTGAGGCTGAGGGGCGTCAGGTCCTGGAAGTATGAGGCTCCTTGACTGTCATCACGAGGCTAGGGTTGTGGTACGCAGGTTGAGGTGTCTTGTGGCATGACGGAGAGATATGATACTCCTACTGTCGTTGTGAGCATTGAGGCTCGACTGTCGCCAGGTGTGGAGGTATGACACTCCCTCCTAAGCACCGTGTGTGGAGGACGTTGTGAGGAGGCAAACCCAGTGGTGGCCAATGTGGGTGGGACACGTGCTTCGTAGCTGGTAGCATCCTAAGAGACAGGACAACCTTCCCAGGGAGGGGTTGTCTTTTGAGGGTTCTTTAGAGAGGGAGAATCGCGAGACGGTGAACACTCCTACACAGGGTGGCCGTCACCGAGGCAGTGCGGAACGCTATGGTCACTCCTCGGCGGACTGCATGTAGCGAGAGTTTAATTGCCTAGCACCGGGCTTCCCGACTCACTATGTGTGGTTATGGCCTTTGAAGGCCTTTGCTTGTGGTTTTGGGCTAGTACAGCCTTAGTTGTGGTTTTGGCTGGTGTGGTTTGTGAGGTTTTAAAAAAATGGTTTGCGAAATAAATTTAAAAGGAAAATTGTGTATAGTTTTGTTTTCTGCAGTTTTCGTAGGGTCTGTACTGGGTGACTTTTGCAACTCCTACGTTTTTCCTCTTGTTTTTGGTTTGCAGGTACAGGCATGCTAAGGGTTAGCATAGCGCTTATAGTTTGGAGTCTCCTAGCCGCACACATAAGTTCCTGGTAGTTAGATATTTTACTGTTTGGCTTTAATTTTCCCATAATTTAATTTGTTTTAAATTATTATGGAAAATGAGGGGTGTTACAGTTTTGGTATCAGAGCCCTAGGTTCACTAGGTCGCACTAGGTTAGTTCTACACCTAGGGTGTCCGATCTAGAGACTCCATAGGTTTTGCATGCATGGTAAAGTCTGTACCTAATTTTTCACCATGGTTTTCTAGTTGGTTTTTTGTCTATGGTGTCGGTACTTTGCCTTTCTCCGGTAGGATGCCTCCTCGTGGCTGTAAGGGCAAGGCCCCTATCGTGGAGACTGAGTCCTGAGAGGACGTTGGCGGATGAATGGCGGTTCATGCAGAAATGAGGAGTTTGGCACACAGGATCTCTCATGCATCAGCAAGAGTAGTGCTAGTGAGCCGTCGGCGACCGGTGGCTAAACCAGTTCACGAAGCTTTGTCTGCCATCGTTCAAGGGAAAGGTCAGTGTTAAGGAAAGCAAGGCCTGGTTGCAAAAGGTGGTGAAGATGTTGGAGAGCATGGCGTGCTCAGAGAAGCATTGGGTGCGTCTGGTGACCTACCTGCTGGATGGTGAGGCAGATAGTTGGTGGAAGTTTGTGAGGCAGTTGAAGTTCCCAGACTTAGTCACTATTAGCATCCAGTGGAAGGATTTCAAGGCGGCCTTCTATGATAAGTATTTTCCTGCTCATGTGAAGGAGCAACTTCGTTGAGATTTCCGGAGTCTGGAGCAAGGCACGATGTTGGTGCTCGAGTATGAGACTAGTTCGCCTGGCTGGAACGCTTTGCTCCTACCTATGAGTCTGAGGAAGAGTGGGCACAGAGGTTTGTAGATGGCTTGAACCCAGGGCTGCGGGTGAAGGTAATGGGCTCTCGGTGCCACACTATGGAGGACATGGTTGGGATGGCTTATCGCTTTGAGGCGGAGCATCATAAGTTTCTAGAGAGTTGTCCCAAAGGGAAGGGTAAGTCTTTTTTTACCTCCCGATTCTCTTTCTCTGGTCCTCCAAGTGGTAGTAGTTCAAGTAGCCTTGAGAAGAAGTAAAAGGTGACGTCCAGTGTTTCCTCTATGCGTCGGTGGTGTTTTGCTGGGAGTAGCGGAGCTGGTCTCAGTCAGACAGGGTCTAGTGCTCCCGTTGGGAACCAGTGATTCAACTATGGTCGGGTGGGCCACATCACTGCATATTGTCCTCAACCTTGGCAAACCTTAGCTCTAGTGGTGTGCTATAATTATGGGAAGGCGGGACATGTTCAGAGATCATGTCTGAAACTGCCTAAGACGGCAGGAATCGTGCCGCAGCAGCCGACTAGGGGATGGGTGTTCACCATTGCAGCTCCAGGCGTTGGGTCTTCGGGAGATGTTGTTGAGGGTAAGGATGAATAGTTGGTTCTATAACCTTCTAAGATATGTTGTAATCTCTTTGTAATCTGGACATCTACCTGATTGTATGGTTGTGTGGTGTTGCTGTTTGTTTGGCCATCAAGTTCTTTACTGTGGCTAGCCAGATGGCCAAAGTATTTCCTTTATCTCTGAGTCTTTCGCAATGGAGTTGGGAGAGAGACCAGCTAGACTGGCCTTTCATCTCAACGTGGTGACGCCACTGGGGGAGCATAGTTTGGCATGGAGGTATTTGTGGTCTGTCGTCTTGACGCTAAATGGCAGAGAGTTCGATGCTAGCCTGATCGTGATGGACATGTAGGAGTACGATGTGATACTCATCATGGATTGGTTGGCGCAGCAGTCCGCTTTGATCAACTGTGCTTGGAGGAGAGTCTATTTTGGGTCTCATGAGGATGGGTCTTTCTTTGTGCAAGGTGGGTGTCAAGGTGAGCCTAAGCTTGTCATCTCAGCTATGAAGGTTTATAAGTCTTTGGTAAGGGGTTGTGTGGGGTATCTAGCTAGTATAGTTACCTCAACTTCTCTTGAGTTGGGTGTTCACAACATCTCAGTGGTGTGTGAATATCCTGATGTTTTCCTTGATGATTTGCCTGGTATGCCACCCTATAGGGAAGTAGAGTTCTCAATTGATCTGATCCCCAATTATAGTGTTGTGTCGAAGCCTCCTTATCACATGGTGTCAGTGAAATTGCAAGATCTCAAGACTCAATTGCAGGAGTTGCTGGACAAGAGATTTTTCAGGCCGAGTGTGTCTCTGTGGGGATCGCCTATCTTGTTCGCCTGCAAGAAGGATGGTTCGCTCCGACTGTGTATTGATTATCGGATGCTGAACCAAATCACAGTGAAGAACAAGTATCCTCTACCCCGCATTGATGACCTGTTCGACTAGTTGCAGTCTACATTGGTGTTCTCGAAGATTGATCTAAGGTTAGTGTATCACTAGTTGAAAATACAAGACTCATACATTCAGAAGACTACTTTCCGGACGTGGTACAGGCATTACGAGTTCACAGTCATGCCTTTCGGCATAACCAATGCACCAGCTGTGTTTATGGATCTAATGAACAGGATTTTCAGCCCTTTCCTGGATAAGTTTGTTGTGGTTTTCGTTGATGACGTACTGGTCTATTCTCCTGATGCGGAGACACACGTCTTGCACTTGAGGGAAGTTTTGGATACTTTGAGGCGTCATCAACTGTACGCCAAATTCTCCAAGTGTGAGTTCTGACTTAGAGAAGTCATGTTTCTTGGCCATTTGATTTCTGGAGAAGGCATTAGAGTGGATCCTACCAAGGTTGAGGCGATGAGTAGTTGGGAGCGACCCAGGACTGTGTCGAAGATCAGATATTTCTTTGGTCTGGCGGGCTATTATGGGTGGTTTATCAAAGATTTCTCCTCCATAGCCATGCCTTTGACAGAGTTGACCATGAAGGGAGTTCCTTTTTGCTGGGACCAGATTTGTAAGGCAAGTTTCCAAGAGTTGAAGTCTCATCTAATTTCTACCCCTATGTTGACTCTGCCTTCTGGAAGTGGTGGCTTCACTATGTATAGTGATACCAGTGGTGTTGGGTTAGGGTGTGTTCTGATGCAGCATAGCAATGTCATCAGATATGCTTCGCACCAACTGAAGGATCAAGAGAAGAACTACCTGACCCATTTGGAGATGGATATCGTAGTGTTCACTCTCAAGCTCTAGCGACACCATCTCTATGGGGAGCAGCTTGAGGTCTTCACCGATCATCAGAGCTTGAAGTGTATCTTCATGTAGGGAGACCTCAATCTGAGGCAGCGCCGTTGGGTGGAGTATTTGAAGGACTATGATTTCAGCCTGTCCTACCATCTCGACAAGGCCAACGTGGTCACCAATGCCCTGAGTCGGCGTACGCACGTGGTGGCATGCTCGATGGTCAAGGAGTGGACCATGTTGGAAGATCTAGTGAGCTACAGGTCGAAGTGGCAAGCTCGGGAAATGGTTCATGCCTGGGTGGCCAACCTGTCTATTTGCCCGAAGCTATTAGAGTTTATTGTCGCCTGTCAGCAGCTGGATCTTTTTGTTCAGGCAATGTTTGAGAAGTTGGAGGCTGGTGGAGAGCCTCATTTCTCTATTGGGGCATATGGAAAGATGAGGTTTGATATGCATCTGTATGTTCCCACGCATGAGGAGGCCAGCCAAAGGTTGTTGGATGAAGCGCATCGATCTAGGTAGACCATTCATTCTGGAAGTACAAAGATGTACCGAGACTTGAAGCGGAATATTTGGTGGCCTGGCATGAAGAGAGATGTCGCTGACTATGTGGCAAGGTGTACCACTTGCCAACTGGTCAAGGTAAAGCACCAGAGGCCTGGAGAGACCTTGCAACTGTTGGATATTCCTATGTGGAAGTGGGAGCACATTTCAATGGACTTCGTGACTGATTTTCCATGGACTCAGAGGAAGAACGATACCATGTGGGCGTTCGTGGATCGGCTGACTAAGTCGACTTACTTCATGGCCATTCGAGTGAAGCTTCTAATGCACTGCCTGGCAGAGTTGTATGTATCCGAGGTGGTGAGGCTGCATGGTGTTCTAGTGTCCATCATATCAAATAGAGACACGAGGTTCACCTCATGGTTCTGAGAACTCTGCAGGAGGCCTTTGGCATCGTGCTCAACTATAGTATGGCATTTCGTCCTCAATCAGATGGTCAGACAAAGAGGACTATCCAGACGTTGGAGGATATGCTTAGAGCATGTGCCTTAGACTTTCAAGGAAGTTAGGAGGACCATTTGGCACTAATTGAGTTTGCCTACAACAATAGTTATCACTCGAGCATCAGGATGGCGTTAGACAATAGGCCATGCAAATCGCCGGTTTACTGGAGTGAAGTGGGCGAGCGTCAATTGATTGGTCCTGAGTTTTTGCAGCTGTATGCAGACAAGATGGATCTGATTCGTAGTAGACTGTTGGCTGCACAGAGTCGGTAGAAGAGTTATGCCGACAGGAGGTGGAGACTGCTGGAGTTTCTAGTGGGAGATTATGTGTTTCTAAAGGTGTCCCTGACCAAGGGTGTCATGAGGTTCGGGAAGCGTGGCAAGCTAATTCCTCGCTATATTGGCCAGTACCAGATTAGCCAGAGGATCGGTGAAGTTGCTTATTGGTTGGATCTACCACTAGAGATGTCGTCTATGCATGACGTATTCCATGTCTCCATGCTGAGGAAGTGTTTGGCTGACACGTCTCATGTGATCCTAGTTCAGCCAAAAGGGCTCTAGGAAGATCTGTCCTTTGTGAAGGATGTCGTTGAGATTGTTGACTGCAACGAGCAAGTGCTACGGAACAAGGTGATTCCATTGGTTTTGGTGCGGTGGAGGCATCATGGAGTCGAGGAGGTCATGTGGGAACGTGAGGAAGCCATCCTAGCCCAGTACCCGTATCTTTTTGTCTAGTGATTTCGAGGGCGAAATCTTCTCTTAAGGTGGTTAGGATGTAACACCTGTAAAATTCATTTTTTGTAATTATTTACATTTTAATGAATTTATTCCTAGACGGGTGTTATTGTTCGGAGGCCTGTTGTGTGGATTTGTGCTTTTATGGGCTGGCTTCTATGGTGTGTTCCAACACATGGTTGGCACTGTGCTTGTGGCCCTAGGTGTGGGTCCACGTGGGACCTGCGTTTGTGGACTATTTGTTACGGCTAGTGGTTGTGTGTTTGGTGCAAAGGGTCATTGGTTCGTGCCTTGGAGCTAGCGGTTGGGCTATGTGCGGTGAGGCTGGTGGCTGGTGTGAGCATGTCGGAGGTTGGTGGGCAGGTTCATGACGACCTCCTTCCCCCTTATTTACCGCGTGCTTGGGGCGAGTCCTCTTCGACGCATCGGTGCCCCACCCATCTTCCCTCCCTTCCTTTCCACCTCTCTTTCCCCCTCCACTCCTTCTCCATCTTCTTCTTCCCTCCTCCTTGTGGTCTCGGGTGGGTGTGGGTGACAGAGAGAGCCTGAGAGTGGGAGACGAGAGGCAGTGGCTTGCGACGGCTCATGGCGGTGCGGGAGGCTCCAGAGCGACGTCCTTGAGGTCATGGTGTGCCGTGGACGTGCAGGGCCTCCGGAATTCGTCAAAGATCGCTGAAGCTCATTTTCAGGTACGTATCCCCAATTTATTGTGTAGAAATCATGTATAATGGTAGAAATGCTTAGGATGCGTGTAATCTTGGCTAAATTTAATGTTTTAGAATTTTTGGGAATTTATTGTGGCATTCATGGGCATTTATGCCGGTGGTTACATTTTGGGTCCTTCTGACCCTTCTACCTTTGCGATTTTATATCTTGATGCTTGGTGAATGGATTTTAGTTTTGCTTGTTAGGATTTGGAGTAGACTTGAGGGTCTACATCTTATGTTTTATGCAAGATTTTTCGTGTTTGTTTAGGGTGTCCGATAGGAGGTCCCAATTGGAGAGATTTCGGACTATAGGGTTTAGGCCGTTTTCTATTTTTTGTAGAATTCGTCATACTAAACCATTTTGGTATGCCGTTTTTCTATTAGATTAGGTCCTTTGGTCGAAATTCAGTCGTCTGATTTTGGATGGTCGCCCAAATCAAGAGATTTCAGTCGACCGAACCACTTTCGGTATATCGATTTTGGCCTGAGTGTTGATCATTGAACCGATTTGGTCGACCGATCCAAATCGGTCTACCGAACCAGGGGTTTTTGTCATACTAAACTTGTTTTTAGTATGCCAAATCTAGCCCAAATGAGTTTATAAAATATGATTCCTGATGGTTTTCTGGATTGGTTTGTTTTATCCCATTGAGAGGGATTGTGGGTCGTTAGTGGTGGTCCCCTGGGACCCCTGATGTGTCAATTTGCCAAGGTTTTGGAAGAATTTTCAAAGATATGAAAATGGTCTTTGGAAATGGATTTCAAGGAAATAGTTGGCCTACTTTGGATAATGTTTTCCTAGTTTTCTGTGTGTGGGCCGAGATAATGTGGGATCGTGTTGTCAGGACCAAGGAATGTGATGACATTCTCGGGTAGTCAGGCAGAACTTCCTGGTTGAGGTTGGGGGCCAGGATACCGAGGCTAAGGGGTGTCGAGTCCTAGAGGTATAAGACTCCTTGACTGTCGTCACGAGGCTAGGATTGTGGTCCACAGGTTGAGGTGTCTTGTGGAATGACGGGGAGGTATGATAGTCCTACTATCGCTGTGAACATTGAGGCTCGGGTGTCGCCAGGTGTGGAGGTATGTCACTCCCATTGCGCACCGTGTGTGGAGGACGTCGTGAGGAGTCGAACCCTGTGGTGCTAGTGCGGGTGGAACACATGCCCCATAGCTGGTAGCGTCTTGAGAGACAGGACAGCCTTCCCAAGGAGGGGTTGGCTTTTGAGGGTTCTCTAGAGAGGGAGAATCGCGGGACGGTGAACGCTCCTACACAAGGTCACCAACACCATGGTAGTGTAGAACGTTGTAGTCGCTCCTCGGCAGACTACGTGTAGCTAGAGTTTGGTTGCCTGGCATCAAGCTTCCCGACTCACTGTGTGAGGTTTTGGCCATTAAGGGCCTTTGCTTGTGGTTTTGGGCTAGTAGAGCCCTAGTTGTGATTTTGGTCGGTGTGGGCCTGGTTTGTGAGATTTTGAGAAAATGGTTTGCGAAATGAATTTAAAAGGAAAATTGATTATAGTTTTATTTTCCGCAGTTTTCGTGGGGTGCGTACTGGGTGACTTTTGCCATTCATACGTTTATCTTTGTGTTTTTGGTTTGTAGGTGCAGGCATACAGAGGGTTAGCATAGTGCATATAGTCTGGAGTCTCTTAACCGCACACACAGGTTCCTGGTAGTTAGATATTTTACTGTTTGGCTTTAATTTTCCAGTAATGTAATTTATTTTAAATTATTGTAGAAAATGAGGGGCGTTACAAATAAAAACCAACATGTCGTGCTACCCAGTACCAAGCAATTGTTACTGGCCACAAGTAGTCCATTGAAGTGCAACCAACGGTACCGCACTACCACAGATAACCATCTTGTGGAGGAGTATACACGTCATGACATCCCTCCACCTAAAGGACCCTCCAAAGACTAACCATACACTAGGAAAGCCTACTCATTCTACACCTAAGCGAGCTATCCTCTCTCAGGACAAACCACAGGGTATGTTCGATCGATGTCCTAACTCATTGCTTGAACTCTCGAAGGCATGTCTCCTAAGGCTCTATCAACACCCACCAACACCTCGATACTCATAGTCTGTTTGCTTTTTAGCTGACTCTCGATTTGGATGATAACGAAGCATATTTATAGCTAACCCTTCTCAATAGGTCAAGCAAATGTCTTTATAGATATTGACAAGAGAAGAAGGAAGAAGGGATCGAAAAGGTGCTTACATGGAAAATTCATGTCTAAGTCAAATTGAAGAATGAAGATCAAGTGGTGAGTTAAAGACAAAATATTTGATCAAATTCTTATGTAAATGTAAATCATGTAAATGTAATTTGTTATATTTGTAGAGACTTGTAATAGTCTCCCAAATATCTCCATAGTGCCTAAGAAAAATAGCCTTAGCCCCAAAACTCATAATTCATTGAAAACATTAATTATTGGGCTAAACAAGACATTCCAAATAATTTCGGTATACCGAAGTAGGGAATTTTATGGTTCAGAACTAAGAATCAATTCGACATACCGAAATACTTCGGTCTACCAAATTGTTTGATTGTTATGAATTAATCGGTAGACCACATAATTTCGGCATACTGAATCAGCTACTGCTGGAATAAAAATATAGACCTTAGATACAAAGTTTTCACTCATCATTCTTATAAATAGGACCCCCATTGAGCTCCAAATATACACAATCACTAGAGCTTCATTGAGAAACCTTTGTAAGAGTATTCTAAGTCCAAAATCAAGCATTTCACTCTCATCATTTGAAAAGAGCTTTAAGCACATATTCAACCACAATGTTCCACTGTTTGAGCAAGAAGCTTAATTTCCATCCATCAACCTTGCCAAATATTTGGGAGAAGTAAGCAATGTAAGTGTTCTAATTTTATATTTCTTGAGTCCTCTCTTCTCAAGTTGTGAAAAGAGGTATCTGTGATTTTTGCAATGTCTTGACAAGGGTTTGTCAAGGAAGTGTAACGACTGGATCTTGGCTCGAAACAAGATCGAACTAGGAAAACTCTCAAAGGATTCTCAAGGAATGGACTAAGTCAAGGAGGCTAAACCATTATAAAATACATTGTGCATATCAATTTCTTTCATCCCCTTCTATGCATACTTTAGTTTAATATCCAAATCCTTCATTTTATTTCGTTTACTTGTTATTTTCTTGAAATAGTAAATTACACTTTAAAATTGTCAAATTACCTTAAATAACTATTCACCCCTCTAGCCAAGCCTAAGATCCTTACATAGTCAGCCAAGGTATCATGCCCAATTACACAGAGGTCTCATACCCTTTGGGTCCATTGCCATGATATCACTAGATACGAATGGTTCCCTGAGTCACGACACTCGAAGCGATTGGAGAATCATACCTAGCTACACAGTGGTGTCATATCCCTTGGATCTGCTACCATGATTCCATTAGGTCTTGATGGCACCTCGATCCGCAGACCTTAATCTCGGCCTCATGAGCGACAATCCAGGAGTATCATACCTGTAGGATCTATCGAACACTTGCCTGCAGCCTCTTGGTCTCCACCAAAAGCAAAAAACACTAGAAAACACTTTTCAAAGCTTTTGCAAAATTGATGCATTTTCTTTCCATAACACATTTGAAAACCTGTTTCGAAATCATTTAAATCACACACCATAAAACTCAGTTTAGACAGCTCCACTGTTAGGCAAAGAAAATCACACCTTGGGAGCATCTAAGTTTAGAGTATCTCACTCAAATCACGACGACAACCCAAGCAAGGCACCCAAAATAGAAGTGAAGGTGCCATCTAGTTATATAGTCCACCTAGAAAATACCACACAAAAATAAAAGATTGAAAATGATTTAATAGACTAACAATTGTAATTGGAGTAGAAGTGAGGTCATGACATTCAAATTACTGTTCGAGAATTCATAACCATTCATGATGCTCAATCTGTTTGGAAGCTAACCACGATGGATAAGTGACATACGTATGAGCGGATCCTTATATTCCTTACGTCATAGTCATCCTTAGATTTTTGTTGACTTACTTTGTATACCAGACGAAATAACAATGACACGGTCGGATTTCCACGCGTATCAGTCATCTTCTCTTTCTTAAAGTCTATGACATGCCGACGAATTTGACGTCAGAAAAAGCACAGATGCACACAAAAACATGGACTACACTTAAAAAGCACAGATGCATACAAATTAAGTCGTCATGGTCACTCCATTTTGGTTTTTGGCCAGGCCTGATTTTATCCTTTCGGTTGTTACTTTAAATATAAACTTTCAATACTCAATTTTAACATACTATCATTTTCTATCTCTCCTCCCTTTACTTATTTGGGATGGAAATTTTGTACATCTGTAACTTAAACATTGTCACTTTGTTCACTTAGTGGTAGTATTCATAGTCAAGTAATATCTTAATATATATATTTACCGTTTGCATAAAAAACACTAAGAAAGCGTAGATGCATATATACAAAAATGGATGAGATGTTTTCCCTTACGTTTATCTATCTTCCTTGCACTGGTCGATGGGCCAATTCATTGTCACAGTCTACTAAAATATGCTTTGCCAATTCCAATCACCAGGGCAATGATCGAATTACTGAATATATTATTTTTAGCTGTAAATTTTGACACAGATGTGTGATAGATACATCAAATTTTCTTTAAAAATTAGAGGTTTTTGCGGCTGGCTTGGTTTTTATATCATACCTAAGGTTGATAAACCATTTTACTCAAAATCGAATCTAAAATTGAAACTCTAACCAGCTTGTACTCCGAATGTTTATCCGATACATGCTTGTGTACCACCAACTAATTTAAATTTTTTTGTAGTAAGATAAGATATATCTGAACCAGATAAGTACAAGTCATGTTACTAGACACAAGAAACACGAGCTATATATGAGAGGACATCTGCTAAATTATTGGCAGGTGGGTTGGTGTAGGCAAGTATGTGGGCTGCTTGTTAAAATAACATGGATTTACTAGTAGCATTTCAAGACTGCAAAGTCATTTATTCTAGTATATCTAGAATCAATGCAATGCACATGATGGGACAAAGGTATGCAATGCACCTGATTTTCGACACATTATAAGAGTGAGTAATGGTCATTGAAGACCATTTGAAATGAAAGGTGGTGAAACAGACGATTGTTTCACCTTTTTATGGTTGGAAATCAAAGCCATTCATAGTCGAATTTACTCCAGCGGTTACAATGCATTAATGGTCGGAATTCAAACGGCTAGGGGGAGCCATTGGAGGAGGAGCAGAGGAGTGGTCAAGGTCCCCTATAAATAGAGGAGAAGGTAGAAAGGAGAAAACACAGAAAATACTTACATCTATCTTCCTCCTTCCTGACCATCGCCGGAGCCCCAAATCCATCGTCGGAAATCTCTTCACTGTCGGTGGTTTTTCCATTAGTGGTATCAGAGCCACGTTTGTCCACCATGCCCGAGCTCGCCGTCCGCCGTTGAGCTTCCCCTCTTGGTGAACTGACGCCAACCACCGTCGACGGTCCCCGACACCGATCGCCGTACCAGTCACCCGACCGACGTCGGCTCTCCTCCGCTCTGCCCTGATCTACGGCGCCGCCTCCCCACGCGTGCCGCTGCTGCCTCCTCGCGATCTCCCCCTCCCCGTGAGCGCTCTGCCCGGATCTGCGCCGCTGCCTCCCCGCAAGCGCTCTGCCCAGATCTGCACTGCCGCCTCCCCGCACGTGCCGCCGCTACCTCCCGTGATCTCCCCCTTCCCCGCGTGCATCCTGCCCCTGTTTTGCGTCGCCGCCTGCCCACGCTGTCACTGCCTCCCCGCGAAAATCACCGCAGCTTTCCACCTCCACACGTGCACCCGCCTAGCGAAAATCACCGCAGCTTTCCACCTCCACACGTGCACCCGCCTACTCCCGGATCTACGCCGCCCGTGCCCTAGCTTCTCTCGGGCTCCCCTTCGGTGGAGGTTAGGTTATTTTTGTTAGGTGGGTGAATAAAAATCTGCATGCTTTAAATAAAAGAAAAGGGGTTACTTTAGGTGAATAAAAAATAATACCTGCATGCTTTAAAAAAAAACGGGGTTACTTTAGTTGAAATTTAAAGTGCCTGTTGATTAAAATAATTAGGAATTTAATTGAATATTAGATGTTTCTTTTGGTTAATTAATATTAAAATTTTTGTTGAAATATTTAGGAATTATTAACATTAATATTGTTGTTAAAAAAAATAATATTTACATGCTTTAAATTTTAAATTATCTTACATTTTGATTAATAAAAGGAAATAATACTTGCATGATTTAGGTTGGGAAATTGGAATTTTATTT
>JAMKQA010004473.1:0-11856 GCA_024699735.1 Posidonia australis | reverse complement strand
AGACTCCTTGACTGTCGTCTCGAGGCTAGGTTTGTGGTCCGCTGGTTGAGGTGTCTTGTGGCATGACGGGGAGGTATGATACTCCTACTGTCGCTATGAGCACTGAGGCTCGGGTGTGGAGGTATGATACTCCCTCCTGAGCACCATGTGTGGAGGACGCCGTGAGGAGGCGTACCTTGTGGTGGCCAGTGTGGGTGGGACACGTGCCCTGTAGCTGGTAGCGTCCTAAGAGATAGGACAGCCTTCCCAAGGAAGGGTTGGCTTTGTGAGGGTTCTCCAGGTGGGAGAATCGCAGGACGGTGGTTGGCTCCTGCACAGGGTGGCACACCGTGGTAGTGCAGAACGCTGTGGTCACTCCTTAGTGGACTGCGTGTGGCTAGAGTTCTTAAGGTGGGAAAAATGCAGGACAATGATCGCTCCTACATAGGGTGACTTCACCGTGGCAATGTCGACACTATTGGTCGCACTTTGGTGGACTGCTTGTGGCCAGTGTTATCTGCTTGGTGTTAGGCAATTCAACACACTGTTTGTGCTTGTGGTTTGTGCAGAGTCTTGGTTCAGGGAATCAGGCTCTAAGCCTAGAGGAGGCCGTGGTTTGGCACTTATTGAGGCGTAGTGTTTTGGGAGCGGTGGCTCCGTTATATGGGAACAGTGGCTCTGTGGTTTTTGGAAGTAGAGGCTCTATGGCTTTTGTGTTGTGTTGGTCTAGTGGGACCGTGTTGCGTAGAGGGGAGTCTTTGTGCTAGTTTTGGTGCTTGTTTTGGATGCTATAGAGGGTATTCAGACACCGTTGGCTTTCCAATCCACCTAGAGAGTGCTTGGGACTAGGCCATGTGTTTTGGTTGATTTTAGGCTTGAGATGGCAAGAGTAGCCTTCTCAGGCATGCGTAAACGGTTTTAAAAGTGCATGCATGTGGTTTTGAATGGAAAAGAAAAGAAAGGTTTTAAAGACATGGTTTTGTGATGTTGTGGCCTAATGGACGTCAATAGATTATCCTTTTGGTTTGGCAGCATCTGGGCATGATGCCTGTACTTGGTTACCCTCAGCATAGGTTGCCGAGTTGTAGGTGGAGGTGTGTGCTAAGTGACCGTTGAGTGGTCACTCATGTGTGCTTTGTTTTTGTGTGTTTTGGCAGGTGTAGGATAATAGCTAGTGGCCGCTAGAGCATATAGTAGGAGTCATCCTACCATACATCAAGGATCCAGGTGAGTGTTAGTTTAGTTTTATTTCTATTGTTTAGTGGATTTATTTACTATTGAGAGTACTTAGCCTTAGCTATATTATTAGTGTAATTATTGGTTAATAATAAAGATTAAAAAAATAATTAAATAGAAATTTATAGCTAGGTTAGGTGGTAGCAACTTGAGGGTCGTTACATTAGGTGTTGTTCTTGGGTTGTCGTTGTAGGTTGAGCTTGATGCTCTAGAACTCAAATGCTACGAAGGTGTAGTTTTCTGGGCCTAACAAAGGAGTTGTCTAAACTACATTTTAAGCTAATTTTTGGAATATGACGTCAAAAGGGTTTTAGGAAAATATTGGATGTTTTGGAATTAGTTTTCTAAAGGATTTGGAAATGAGGTTTTCAGTTGTGAGTTTTGGTCATGGCTTTCCATGTAATGCTTGGCATGGTGTTTTGTGGTGTTTTTGATATGATTTTTGAAATGGTTTTGAAATAGTTTTCTAAAAGAGTTTTGGAAAAAAACGCAAAGGCTTTGGAAAGATTTTTCAGGTATCGAGAGACCTAAGCTCTCAGTTGGCCTTTAGGGACGAATGATACGTTTGGGGCCGTGAGCTACTTGCTTAGGGTGAGGTCTGAGCATTTTGTGGTTTTAAGAGATCAAGAGACCAAAGCTCTCAATCCACCTTCAAGGATGGGTGATGCCACTGGGGTCATGAGCTACTTGCTTAGGTTGAGGTTCTTGCGGTTTTTGCGATCTTGCTGAGACTTGAGGTTTATAGTTTGAGGCGCTGGCTGGTCCTAGAAGTGAAAGAGACTCTGGTCATTCCAAACACTAAGGCTAGGATGTTGAGAAGGCATACCCTATGGTTGTCTTGAGAGAAAGGACAACTTGCCTGAGGAGGGTGAGCAGCTTTTCTATGTGGTTAGCCTTGCGAGGATCCTACCAAGGAGGTAGGTCACTAAGATGGACTTGTGCCTTCACAAGGTGATAGGTTCGTGGTAGTGCAGACACTAGGGTCGTGCATTGGTGGACTGCTTGTGGCTAGTATTTGTTGCTTGATAATGGGGAGCATGACACACTATTATTGGTTTGTTGAGATTGTGGTTGCGCTTGTGCTGTGTTGTGGTTTTGCTGAGTCTTGATTCAAGAAATCATGCTTTTGTCTAGAGAATATCATTTTTTTCTTAGTAGTGGCTTTGTACTTGGTTTTATGATTATTGTGGGTATGTTGTTTGCGATTGTGAGCATTCAAAAACTGTTGACTGTCTAATTTGCACAAAGAGTGGATGGGATCAAACTATGTGGTTTTGGTGGTTGTGTGTGTGGTTTTGGATTTGACTTTGTAAGAGTAGCTATAATGACCTGTCCCAAGTCATTACCCCAATTTCTAGCTACATTTTTTTTCACATTAACTATGAAACTAAATCTGACTATAAACAATATAAATAAAAATACTAATCACTAAAATAAATTTAGCTACTTACTTACCTAGATTCCTTGATGTGTGGTCGACTGACTCCAACTCCACGTACACTAGCAAGCTCCTACTTCTATCCTGTACCTAAAAAATCGAATGAGATTTCTAGCCATTTCAAGTGTGCATAAAGGTGTTGAAAAGAATGCAAATTGTTTTGATTTGAAAAAAGGTGGAAAATGGTTTTGAAAAGGACATGTTTTAAAGGTCTTGCTGCTTGCTGGACAATAGAGATTTGCACTGTTGTGGTGTTGTGGCGTCCAAGATGGATCCTTGACTTCTATTGCTTTCAGCATGGTTACGCTTGGCGCCTCAGCATTATTTGCCAAGTTGTCTTATGATGTGTTTAGGGTGAGTGTGTGTTGGATGACTTTGTTGAATGGTCACTTATGTGTACTTTCTTTTGTGTGTTTTGACAAGTGCAGAGTAAGAGTAGGATTTTGCTAGTGCACATAGCAAGGAATCATGCTACCACACATCAAGGATCTAGGTAGGACATTTTATTTATTATGTTGTTTAGATTTATTTAGTTAATTATGCCTCTTAATGCTTATGCTTGAATTTAGAATCAGTGCAATTAATAGAAAATAAAAAATGTAGTTAGGATTGGTTGGTAGCAACTAGGAGGTCATTACAACCAAGCATTTTCAAATACACATTTGACAAAGGACTTTTCTTTGAGTTAAAAGATAAAATGCCATCAATTTTTTACCATTAACATCCAAAGGCTATAAATAAAAAAGGACTAAAATGTGGTACTTTAATGCCTTTGGTCCCCTTCCCTTGCCTCGCTTACAAGCTTCAATTTTGGTAATTCCAGAATTATCAGAAGAAGGGCTTGAAAATTTAGATGATTATTATGACCCTTTGATTTTGAACAGAGAAGCATCTACCTCATATCTTCATCATCAATGAGGACATCAGAATTTCTCAAAGTTGTCATACTTTTACCTCTAACCTAGAAAAATAATACACCCACACTAATAAGATTGCACATGTTTGAAATCTTTTGAATGATTAAAAAGAAATAAAAATTTAATTAAACAATAACTAAAACAGGAAAAGAAGCTAGAAAGTTCTCCATCTAGAGATCGCATGTCTTACTAAATCAAAAAGGTGAATTTGACTAGAAAACTTTGTGAGCCAAACACACTATCACTTTCTTGGAGCGTATTACTAGTTCTTTAACATGAACATGCAATAGAGTCGACAAAGTTTGGCCGTCTGGCAAATATTCTATCTAATGTGGAGGTTGTGAAGCTTTCGTTGCCCTACAAGACAACCTTGATCTTTAAGTTTCACTCTTTCCATCTTCCAACGATGGAGGTGCATAAAGCCCTTTCGAGTTGAGGAGTAAGGGGTGCTGTCGATATTATTATCATGGATTGGAGACATCTTCTTCTAAGATTTAGTTTGGAAGCCAACTTCATCAATATTCATACTAAAGAAAAATGGATAATGAGAGGACAAATGTTGAAAGTTTTTCAGTGGACTTCATGATTTCTATGGATGTGGCTTTGGGGTTGATGAAGTTGTTGGCACTTCGTCGACAACCTTGTGATTGCCACTTGTTGATTTGTAGAACTGATTGACAAGGCTCCTACGGGAGATTGAGATTATGGATCCTCAACTCACTAGATTAATGACAAGATGCTGTTTAGCGGCATTTTCACGCTATGTAGTATACTCCTTCCCTTCAAAATAAACAAAATAAATCTATGTAAGTTCGGGTGTAGTAAACAATATTAGAAAAATAACAAATAGCATAAATAAACAAAACTTAATGCTAACTAGGGGTGGTTTCCTGCATGCATATTCTATAGGCCTATTTAAGGAAATGCAATAATATGTAAAAGAAAATAGATTGGGAACAATACTCCCTTCACCCTCGTACTCGTGGTGTGGAGTTGAGGAAATTAAGGCACGAACGGAGCTTTAGAGGTGCGTTTTAGCTTTAGATTGGCATGATCTCTATGGATCCTGGTTTTCTCACAAGGATTTGACAAGGTGGAGGAGCTATGGATCTCTCAAGGTCTCTCTCTTTTTCCCTTAAAATCCTCCTTCTGATTTTCTAAAGCTCTCCTAGGGTTTTCTGAAATGGCTCTCAGGGTTTTCTCTCAACCTCTCCTTTA
The DNA here is from genome assembly GCA_024699735.1 of Posidonia australis. NCBI lineage: Eukaryota > Viridiplantae > Streptophyta > Magnoliopsida > Alismatales > Posidoniaceae > Posidonia > Posidonia australis. Next base: position 7,068 of record JAMKQA010004473.1, on the reverse strand, counting down.
AGAACTTGACCTAGGAGTCTATTTATAGAGAGTTTGGGCATCATATCTCGGAATTTAGAAAAAAATGTTATTTTTAACACATCGCCTATGGGACAGGCAACAAGAACCAATATGTCGCCGCATGAAGAATTGACAAGCATGGAGATTTCATATTTTCTCGATGCGAAAAAGAATGACCCAAAAGGTAATAATATATTCCACGTCAGCTAGTCGCCAATTGTATAGGCATCGAGCAACTAAAAAGGCAAAACTTTTAAATTTAAGATCCTGAAATATCCTATCATAGATCTAGTAACAAATCACGGCTAAGTCTACCCTTTCAAGATTTTTCGTAAATGAGATATAATTAGAAGATATTTTAAAATTCAATCAATACTTACTAATTAAGTAAATTAAATTTAGTGAATATCTTCTAAAATTGAATAGATAAAGGTAATTAATTTTATGGGTATCTTTGACCTATTCATAATCTATCACTTAGGATCTTTTAGATTTTATGTAACATCTGTGCCTGATTTTCCATTTAATATAAACCATGGAATTTCTTATACTATTTGTTTATAGTTTGTTAATGGTTTATCTAGGTTGTGTTTGTTGGCTGTGGTCTCTCCCTGTGTTTTGTGCTCCTGGTTTTTCCCTTGTGGTGTGACTTCTTTGGCTTGTGGGTCTGTGATGCAATTGGGACCCATGTTTGGGGGTGAGACCCACTTGGATTTTGGCTTGGACCTGATCAAGAGCCCAACCATGCCCGTGACACTCCTTTTTCTTCTCCACGCCTGTGACCTGCTATCGGTCCTCTCCTACGCGTATGGCCTAGCGGGAGGGCTGCTCGTCCCGTCCCTTCCTGAGCAGATAGGCTGGTAGTTGACTGACGGGATTCGAGGGATGGCAGGCGCAAAGGTGGAGTTAAAGGGAGGCATGCAGCGCGGGGCTGAGGAGGAGAAACCAGAGAGAGGGAGAGAGAAAGTGCGGAAACTGAGGGGAGGCCGCGCGCTGAAGGAGAGCGTGCGAGCGGGGGTAGGTCGGTGTCATGCATCACCGGAGCTCGAGGGCATGCGAGGCTCATCGAAGCCAGGTACGCGTCCCCCTCCGTTTCCCTTTCCTTGGTTGTGGCATGTTTAGGTTAAGGGATAAATCATGGATAATGATGTTAAAATCATGCAAAAATAGGGAAATTCTTGGGAATGAGATGAATAAGGTGTTTATGTTGATATCATGTTGATTCATGGGTGTTTCGTGGGATTTTCGTGGGTATTCTTGATGCATGCTACAGTGATTTCATATGAGTCATATGCCTTTGTGAATTTCTATAGAACAGCATGCTTAATGGTTTTATGTTTGGATTGAGGGGTTTTGAAGTAGACTAGAAGGTCTACACCCCATGTTTTACTTGTAATTTTTGTGGTGTTTTAGAGGAGTCCGCTCCTTACTCCCACTTTAGGGAGAAGAGACGATGGAGGCCGGGGAGGTTTTCTGCAATCGCAGAAAACGGTATGCCGAAATACTCCCAGGCGGTTCCCTGGACCACTGGTTCGGACAACCGGGGAAATTCGATTGACCGAATCAGGAGATTTCGGATGACCGGATGATTTCGATTGACCGTTCTGGCAGGGGACTAATAAAACTAACAGGGATTCGGAATACCGAAATATTTCGATCGACCGAATCAAGGATTTTCGATCGACCGGGACCCTATTCGGTATGCTGAATCAGGACCCAGGACTATATTGAGAAATGCTTTGTAAAATGTTGATAAATTTGGATAAATGCATGATAAATGCATGAGATGCATGGAAATGATTTATGAAATTTTGCATGTGGATATGTTGTTTTAATGATGCTTTCCATGAATGGTAAAACATGATTTATGTGGATAAATGTGGACCCATGTGAGGGGTAATTGCATGGTGCAATGACCATGAATGAATGATTGGGGTTTTCTTTTAGAACCATAGATGATAAGGTGGCGCGCAATGCGTGGGATTTATAAAGAGTTTAATGAATGAAAAGAATGATTTTGTCCAATGTTTTGAAAAGAGAAACTGCATATGGTTTTAAAGAGATTTATGAAATTTGTAAGAACCACAGCTAGACCAGGGCTTGTCGACAGGGGTAGTGAGACCTCTAGAGATGTTGGGGACGTGTCCTTGGTTGTGGTTGTCGAGTTTACAATCCGGGGTAGGAGCCTCGAGACTGTGGTGGTACTGTTGGTCCCGGGATATGGTAGACCCGGACTACCCTTAGTGCCAATGCTGGTCGGGTTTGGGGTTAGAGTCCCTAGGTGCTCGGGCACCAGGGCGTCGCGAGGACGCACTGCGTGCTTGTACCAATGAGGGTACATTTGAGGCTGTGGCCAGGGCGGTTGAACTCCAGCACGGGGTGGTTCACCGCGGCACTGCAGTGTGGGTGTGGTGACATGGACTCCTCACCAGCTGCTTGTGGCCAGGTCGATTGCTTGTGGCCAAGGTGATGCGACCAGTTTTGAGATAAGAATTGTGGATTTGTGTGTTAGACTAGTTCCTAGCCCTGATTTGTGATAAATTGTGTTAATGGCTTAAATGATGCTTTGGGCTGGGAAACTAGATGCAATGGTTTGCTTTCCTTGAGTCGTGTATAAAGATTTATTAATGATCATGAGGTTTTGAAAGAACAAGAAAGGAAAGTTTTGAAATGGCATCTTTTTTCGAAGTCTTTCTAACCGCATGTGTGGGTTTTGGCGATTGTGGTTTCCTCGAGTTTTTCTGGCAGTGTTTCGCAAATTTTGCCGCTATTTTGGGCATGTACTAGGTGGCATTCCTATCACTCACGCGTGTTTCCCTTCTTCCCTTGTTTCAGGTGCTCAGGAGTAGGTGCAGTCTAGTCTGGTGCATCCCTTCCAAGCCACTTTTGCCGCACACAGGTCTGGGTGTTTAGTTTTATTTATTTAATTCTGTCATTTAGACTCTTTTAGTTGCTTTTGGGTAGCTCCTGTACTGTTGTGTAGCAAAGGGGTGTTACATTTTATCTTTACTTTTAAATATTATTTGAATTAAATGTGGTTATAACATTTAAAAACATAATAACCAATACAAAATCTCGTTTTCATTAAAATAAAGATATATAATTTTAATTTGACATCACCCATATTTCTAGAAATTTCCTAAATTAATTGATATTTATAAGGGTTTATATGATATACCATATATATTTAAGTATTATAAAAAATCATAGAAATAATAATAATCATGGGACAAATGTTACGATATTTTATAAATATCTCATATATTATATTAAAGTCCAGGATGACAAAGTATGGTGAGAGAGAGTGCCAAGATACTCATAGCCACTCTTTATGGCGTCAAGACTCGTCGCCCATCGAATTGGCGACTCGACTTGTAGCTATTGATAGTAGTGACAAGATTTTTTGCTTGTTAATAAGGCAACAACTTGGTCTTTTATAGTTTACTTCCATGTCTTTTATATTAATCCAAAGAGAAATGTTAAAAGTCCAGAAAAACTTCAAAAATTCTATAAAATTATAAAAATATTTTATTTTAACATTAAAATACTCAAATTTGCCACTAATTTGATTGCAATGAGAGTATTATCTCTACCACAGCTAATAAACTCTCATAAAATAAAGTTAAAGATACTCAAACTTACCACTAATTTGATTAGAGTGAGAGTGTTAGCTCTGCCACAACTAGCGACCTTACGCCATGAAAATATTCAAGGTACTTAGACCTGCCACTGGTTTAAGTGTGTTAGCTCTACCACAGCTAACATCCTTGAATTAAGTAAAATTAAGTATCTTTTTGAACAAATCATGGAAAATCAGGAAAATGCATTATAAGTCCTTAGTTATGTGATTTAGGGTGTCTCAAGGTTCCTGTATTTAATTAACTCTTAGAAATATAAAAATGGAATATCTATAGTTTTGTTTCGAGTATTGAAACAAATGTTACATCGATATGGATTTCATTACCTGCACTACCTGAATGCTATTTTAAGCCTAGGTTTATACGTTCTGTAGCTAGAATTTTTGGTCCACTTCTTTGCATTGCGTCGACTTCCTCATCACAATCAACGGCAATGTGCGCTCAATTTTGTGTGGAGATAGATTTGGGCAAGGAATACCCTAGTGATATATATGTTGGGATGGAGACAAATGGTGATTTTCAACCTATGAAGTTTGAGAATAGGCCCTTATTTTGCCACATATGTCGAAAGAAAGGTCATCTGAAGGGTTCTTGTGGGAGGAATCATGGTAGGAAGGTTGTGGGATAGGCTCAACATGTGGGTGATGCTCATGCAGGAGATCTAGGAGATAGAAGGGTGTATGCTCAAATATCAGGTAGGGGTTATTCTAAGAAGATATGGAGAGCCACAAGAAGGTTGTTTGTAACATCTGTGTTTAATTATTCATATTAGTGTAAACCATGAATATTTATAATATTTGTGTAATATGGTTTATTAATGGATAATCATAGTGTTTCTGGCCTAATGTGTGTGTTTCTCTCTCTGTGTGGCTGTGTTGGCTTGGTTTCCCTGGGTTGAGGGGTATTTTGGCCTATTGTGCCTCCCGTGTGTGTGTGAGACTTGGGTTTGGCCTATGGCCAGGAAGCATAGTGCCCCCCTGTGACCATGCCAATGGAACCCTTGCGCGGCTCTCCTACTACCGGGTGCGTGGAAGCACAAGAGGAGATCCGATACGGTCACGGCGAAAATGGTGAATCCGGAGGAAGAGAATAGACCCGGAAACACCAAGGGAAAATAAAACGGATAAGAAAAGGAGTCGCCACCTAGTCTTTTAATGGAAAGACGAGGAAAACCAAAAAAAACACAAGAAAATCAAGAAACAAAACAAAATACAGAATGCATGCGTGTGCTCCGTACCTAATGGACAATGCACAAATGAATGCGGGCCAGAGAAAGGGTAAGGATTCTGGTTACGCATAGGGAAGGGGTTAGGCACCCCCATGCGTCCGAGCAAACTCGGTCTTTCTAGGTTTTCCTACTGTCAATGGTCTGCTAAATGTATGCTTGCTTATTCTATATGCTCATGTATGAAAGATGACTGAAAACATGCCAAATCAAAGCAAAGAAAAGGAATCAAGGGGAAAAGTTAATCCGAGGGTCAAATGTAGGCTTTGTTAATGCCGCTTTACTATACGCCCTTAGGTGATGAGGAAAATCGTGAAAATCTAGAAATTCTCGAAAAGCATCTCACAAAACAACAGAAATTCAAATAAATTCGAGAAAATCAAAAAGGGGAAAATAATCCTCATTTCGGGACAATGTCGACTTTGACAAGCCTTTTACTGTAGGCCCTCGGGCGATGGAAAACCAAAACAAATCTAAAGGTGAAAACTGGGGAAAAATCTGGGAAACAGCGAAAAAACAAAGCTAGAAATGAGCTAGGAAAAGTGTGCGCAAAGCCAAGCAGAAAAAACACGAAAACTTGTGCGGAAAGATGTGAAAAGATATGCAAAATGCAAGTGAATGCAAATATGAAAACTCTAGGGGGTTTTGTGCAAAAAGTCCAAATTCTAAGGAAAACTGAAGTTCTGAAGCCTAAATCATCAATAATACATAGGAAAACACATTCTATGTAATTATGAGGAAATCTAGGGTCAAATGTGCAAACATGTGCAATCCTAGTCAAAATGAAGTTTCCTAGGTGTCAGAATGCAATTTTACCACATAAACATGCATTTAAATCAATTCTGCATAAAATCAGGGTAAAAATGCAAGAAAAATGTCTCAGAAATGATCTAGGAAGTTTCAGGGGCAAAATGGTCATTTTACCCCTGAAAACAGGCAATCAAAGTAAAATCAATGAAGTATAGGGGCTAAATTGCAAATTACCCAGCAGAATAAAGCATCTAGAAGAATTTCAGTAAAGACAGAGGGTTAAAGTGCAATTTACCCTGAGAAAACATGCTTCAGAAAAGTTTTAAAAACAAGTTCAAGGGTTTAAATGCAAATAAACCAAAGAAATGAACATTTAGAAACATTTAAAAGAATACAAGGACTTCAATGTAATTTCTACATAAAAAAAGAACTTCCAGAAATAATTTGAGAAAGCTCAGGGGCCTCTATGCAATTTGTTTAAAGCAAAAAGCATTTAAAAGAACTAGAGGGCTTTTATTAAAGTTTTAAATTCAGAAAACATTATTTTAAATGTTCAGGGTAAAACATGTAATATTTTCAGTTAATACATTATTCGAAAGATTTAAGAAAAATGACTGAAGGACCTAATTGTAATAAAAGGACCTAAAAGTAAGGTCAGAAGGACCTAAATGTAAGAAGAAAGTTAACTTTTGAATTTTATTAAAAAAAAAATTTATTTTTTTTATTTAATAAAAAAAAGAAACGACAACGTCGACGACCGTCAGAGGAGGCTAAAAGGGGCCTTCCTGGGGTCTGTTCTTAGATTGACCCCATAGGAAGCGAGAGGGGAGAGAAGGAGGAAGATCCATTGGATTGGATCAGGGATCCACTGGTGGGAAAGGCCTCCCCACCCCCTCCGCTGCTGCAGGACTCCGGCGACGGTACTAGGGAAGAAGGGCTCCCTGGAGGCTGAGGCACGGCTTCTGGTGGCTGCAAGGACTTCTCGAAGGCTCCTCGCATCTTCTGGAGCGGAGTGATGATGTATAGGTGCGGAGTGGAGGCTGCCTGACGTCGCTGTAGCCTCCTCCAGCGAGCGACGCTGCTAGAACGATCCAGAGCTCGTGGCACGATCCTGGAGGCTTCGGAGGCCTCACGGGACACGATGGAGCGTTGCTAGAGCATCGGAGGTGTGTGGAGCAGTGGGAAGCACGCGCTCCTCCTCTGGAGGAGTCGTCTTCTCTGACGACGACAATTCTGGCTCGAGACTCCGGTGATCGACGCGCAGGCTGCAGGAGGGGCTGGAACGGCGATCCAAGAGGTGGAGAGGCTTGAAGGAGACCAGAAGAGGAGGAGAGAGGGCTCGGGGGTCCAGGGAACTCTCTGGATTGCGGGGGGGGGGGGGGGGGGGGGGGGGGGGGGGGGGGGGGGGGGGGGGGGGGGGGGGGGGGGGGGGGGGGGGGGGGGGGGGGGGGGGGG
>JAMKQA010004472.1:0-14278 GCA_024699735.1 Posidonia australis | reverse complement strand
TGTTAATGATATTTTACATAATAAACTAAAAAATATTCTAATTAAATCTTTTTTATCTTTTTTAAATATTTTATAAATTATATTTCTTGTTGTATTTCAAGAAAAACTTTTAAATTGTGGATTTAAATAATTTTACATACATGATTCAAAATTTTAATTTTCAGAAAAAGAAAATGGTTGTTCGTCTTGTATTATAAATTTAATTATTCCTTCCTTAACTTCTTCTGTATTATATTTCCAATTAATTATACCACTAGATCCTACTTGTAATTTCAATTGTTTTAAATCTGTGTTGTCATCTTTATTATGTTTGGGGATATATTTTTGTAAATGTCTAGATATATGACCTATACCCCCTCCCGTAGGACATGTGTATGTGGTATTACAATAATTACAGTAACACCTAGTTTGATCTACAGGGTCTAATGTAACATGCTCCCAAATCCAAGAACTTTGTTTCCTAGGTTTTTTAGTGGTTGTGGACTGTGAAGTATGTGTTGGGGTAGACTGAGGCTGATCTGACTCCATACTAGGGATATAGTCCTAACTACCAACATTACCAATATTTTCCATTTTAATATAAAAAAATGAATATAAAATAATAAAACCCTTAACCCACAAAAACCAAAACCCAAAAATAGAGAGATTAGAAGTAAAGAATTTAGAGAGATTAGAAGTAAAGAAATTTTGATGTTGCTGACTCAACTAGTGTCGCGTGGAGACTGAAGTCTAGAGAACAGAAGACCGGGCAGAATCCAAAGCCAAACGGCGAAATCTTCACTTGAAAATTAAGAGAAATTTGTAGAAGAGAAGATTGAATTGTGAAGAAAAATAAATGAGGTGGGGGGATATTTATAGGATAAAAATATTGATTAAAATTTTTTTTTTGCAAAAATGACCGTTGCTATTTCCCGTTGTTGTTGCAGGCCCGTCCCTGTTCTATGTTTTTTTTAAAAAAAAATTTTAAAACAGACCAGGCTGCTGGCCAAGCCCTATGGTTTATTATTATTTTTTTTTTTGTTACTGTTCACGGGCTGGCCTAGGGTGTTTTTGCAGGCCTAAATGGACCTACTCTACCGACCTTGGCGGGCCTGCCCGTTAGGCCCATGACGGGCCTGGGCCACCCGGTCCGATTTCCATGTCTACGTTTTGCCTTCATCACTATAAATTTCTCTACTTCTTTACTCTCCAACTTTTAATTTTTTACTTTATTTTTCAATTATTTTAATTAATTACAATGGCTAGTTCATCAAACCATGATATCCTAACCCAAGATTTTATAGAAAATGTAGCTTCATAAATCCAATCCATAGCTACTCAAAAAGTTAGAAGAACAACTCCTTGTTGAAAAGATTTAACTACAAATCCAACTAATGATTTAGTATGTTATTGTAATTATTATGATAAAGACCTTAATTGTAGAAAGGGATGAGATAATAGTCATCTAAATAAGCATCTTTTAAATAGAAAAGTAAAAAATCAATTAGAAGAAAAAATAGATTTAAAACTAACTCAATTACAAATAGGATTTAGTAGTGTAATTAATTTAAAATATTCTACGAAAGAAACTAAACATGGATTAACAAAATTTATAATTCAAGGTAAATAATCTTTTATATTTTCTAAAAAAAAAATTTACTACTTGTAAGCAAACATATGTAAATCCACAATTTAAAATTCATTCTAGAAATACAATTAAAAATATAATACATAAACAATTTATTCAAAATAAGGATATTTTAATTCAAATGTTTTTAAATTTATTATGTAAAATATCATGAACTTCTGATGTTTAGACGAGTCTAAATAATTTTTCTAACTTATGTTTAACTACACATTGGATAGATATATCTTAGAATTTTCAAAAAAAATAATTATTTTTAAAATATTTGATCATTTATTTGCTAGTAAAGCTATTGCAAATGTTATAGAAAAAATTGCTAGGTAATTTAAATAAGAAACAAAATTAATACAATTTCTTTTCATAATGCTACTAATAATAATGTTGCGATAGATGTATTACGAAAAAATTTAAAACCTATGCTAAATGGTGATTTATTTCATTGTAAATGTAATTATCGTATTCTTAATTTAATTGTATAAAAATATATACAATGTATTAGACCATATGTAGAAAATATTAGATATCTATCTTATATATTCAAACATTATCTAAAAGATTTCAAACAGACAATTGTGTACAATTATGTATAGATAATGGTGTCAAACATAGGAAATTTAAAATAGATGTTCAACATAGATTGAATTGAACATATGATATGTTGAATTTATGTTTACCTTATAGTAATTTCATTACAATATTTTATAATGGAAAATCAAATGATCATGATTGAAATAATTGCATTATAATTCATAAATTTTTAAAACCTTTTTATTCTACTACTAAGGACTTATTTAAACAATCCTAATTCTCGCCTTTTACTTAATCTTTTTAAAATCACTATTGTTTTTACATCATAGAAACACCCCATGTTTTCAACATATTATTGCAATAATAGAACAAAAATAAAATTCTTATTAGAATGAACCTTCAATATGGTATTGTTTAGCAATAATAATCGATCTTAAATATAGATTAGTCACATACACGATAATGATATATGAAATTTTTACCAATATGAATAAACTTAACCGAGTAGAAAAATTTATTGTATAAATTATTTCACGAATATGTTAATCAATTTTGTTGTAGTAATAGTTCTATTCACTCTCTTTTTGTAATAAGAGAAAACGATGATAATTTCACAACGTGGAGTAGAATAAAAAACAAGAAAGATAAATTTTTAAATCAACAAGTAATAATGAATTAAAAACTCATTTAAAATATAATTTTGATTTTAAAGAAAATATTGAATTAAAAGTATTAAATTAGTGGTCTAGTAATTTATATAGATATCCAATTGTTTCATGTATAGTAAAAGATTTACTAACAATTCTGACATCTACTGTATCAGAGTCTGCTTTTTCTGCAGATAAAAGAGTCTCAAGCGATAAATATGCAAATTATGGAAGAAATCAGTAGGAACTTTGGTTTGTCTAAAAAACTAGTATGTTACTACAGATTGAATTGAAAATTTAAAGTTGAACTACGAATCGAGAAAAGAAGATGAAACAACTTATAGAACAAATACAGAAAGCTCTTCCTAATTAATTTCTATTAATTTTGTAAACATATTTTGTTGTAACTTGTAAAACTTTATCTACTTTTTTTTGTAATTTCAATTATTAAAAAATTAATAAAATATTTTTTAAATTTTTAATTTTTTTCTATACTATTTTTTCAATAATTTCTAAAATACACAAGCAAAAAAGACCAAAAGGCCTAGCCTGGCATGGCCCAACTAGACCCTCCAGGCCCAGTTCAACAAAGGTCGAAAGGCTAGGGCTGACCAAAGGTCCTTTACACAGAAGCCTGACCCAACCTTGGCTCGCCTCTAGACCAGACCGACCCAACTTGAGCTAGGCCTGACTAAACCTTCAATTTTTCGAACCGATCCGAGCCAACCATTTTTACATGTCTAGGCATAATTCCAAATTTTGACACGTTTTGAGAAATTTTGCCGATATGTGCTAGGCTTGTAAGTTACAAAAACAAAATGCGTATGTATGTCAAGAAAGGAAATTTCATTTCTACATGTAATGACCCTGGTTGTCATCAACCTAATAATTCACATTTTTTTAAGAAACCTAAAAGTCAAAATGACACAACAAAATGTATTATTAAATACCACACAATATCTAAAATCTACAAGAAAACTAACTCAAACACCACAACTCAAAATGACACTTACATCTCAATATTGATACCCTAAAAATCTATTGAAATCTCTGAAATCATAATACATACAAGTCACAAATCAGAAAAAATATATTAAATACACTAAAATCTCTAACAACAAAATGTTCAAAACCTACACACATAATACACACTCAAAATGCACGAGTCCAAGACGTCAGATAAACTGTAAACTATTTGTCTACAATCTGCCCTAAAAAACCAATCTAATCAAGTATATTGTGCTTCTCAAATATCAAAGCTACAATGACTAAAACACAGAAGGCATTATGTATTTCAACATGCAATCAAAACACAACTATAAATCCGATGAAAACTCAACACAAAACACTCAATTTTCTTTGAATAACCAAAAATATGTAGTTTGAACCTACATACCTACAGTACAGATCAAAATCAACAGTACCTAAATACTCTATATCACATATAAACACCCTTAACAACACATACATGTGTCGTATCACTCGAATCCAAACAATCGACATTGGTTATAAGCAATCGTCAAAACACACTACACTGCCACGAATGAACTATCCTAAGAAAGAACCCACTATTCTGGATCCCTCCTCTCTAAAGAATCCTCGCAACTATCCACTGTGAGAGATCATCACAAGCGAAACACGTGCATATCAGACTCTAACCAACACTCATAGGATATATGCTATTGACGTCCTCAATACTCAGACCACATAGGGGAAATTTAAAATCCTTACCCTACTAGTACTTAGTCTCTGCACCCAGACAACCCAAGGACTCTCACTCCTGACCCTACTGAAACTCAACTTGGAACCTTAGTCTAGGTCTCGCACATAATCCTTCAAAGATATCAATTGTCTATGGTCTTTCAATACGATCCTTCGACACTCTTTATCTCCCGAACCTTAGCTTCAGCCCTATTAGTTCATAGACCTCAACCTCCTTAATCTATTGATTTCCACAAACAAAAATTAATAAAAAATATTCAAAAACTCATTTCCAATAAAACCAAACCACACTTAAACACAATGACCACAGCTTCCTGCTGTACAGGCTGAAATGCACAACTCTTATGTGCGAGCCACCTGTGCTACAGAAACACACCATAAATGTGCCTAAGCCCTAAAACGTTTTGCTCAACACATAGCAACAACCCAAGCAAATCCCTATTCACTAGTAAACTTAGAGAATGGATGGAAGGTATAAAGTACAACTATAAACTCATAAGAAGAATTCTTAAAAATTACCTTAAGTAAGCAATGCATCTCATTTTTCTATAGTAAAATGTAAAATACTACATGTTCTGTGTTTAACATAAAACACAGCACTTTCAGCATCCTACACCATGCTAGTGCCTCTAAACTTTATTCAGTGCATAACATCCATAAAACAAAGGCTCAATTGTAAGAAAAGCACATCCTAGATTAGATTATTTATCAGACTTACTCTACATCAAAGCAAGTAAGGGATAACTCAAAAGTCCTAGGTCATCACATTAATTAATTGCACGGCAATAATCAGATTACTACTCAAGGACATAAAACACCACCCTCAAGTGCGTCCTACACAAGATGCACCAATTCTTGCATCAGACACCCAACTACACCCAACTACAAATTATTAATCAAAATCTTCGAAACTAACATGCAATTTCACATCTCGTAAAAGAATCAAAATACAATAGGAAAAGCACTTATTCCACTACATGCAGTGTATTTATAACATCTGAATAAGTCTAAGCTACTTTTAATTAGGTGTGTACAACATGATGGAATGTAAAATGCATTAAGTACAGTTTAACATAAAACATCCTAGCATGTACATCTTCCACTTGAAGTAAAATCTATGGTACGCTTGCACTAATTTCCTCAAAAAGCTTAGAGGTACTGAAATTGATCAAAATTGACTGGAAACTACAACATGCAACAAGAATATCAAAATCCACTACTAGAATTCAAATCCAACAAGGTATGTACCTTACACCACAAAGTGAACCCAACTCCATGTAACAAACTTCTATGCAATCCCTAGAGCTTCAATAAATCCTCTGCAAACATCCATGGTCCCTCTAAACTCCAACAACCCTAAACAACTCGACTTCAACAAAAACCAAAGAATTACCACAAGAAGAGGAGAGGAAAGCTCAACACCCAAGGAACCCAACCAAGGCTCACCTCAAACGCAAAGTTGCAGGCTTGCAGCACGCCTTCCTAACCAAAATCTTCGGTTAAGCATGACATCTAGAATGGTAGGAAGTCGCCAAAGGTCTACCTTTATGTCCACTATAGCATGCACAAGGAAAAACCAACTCCTCCACCATGCAAATCTATGCAAGCTTCTCCCCTTTCTTTCCCCTGAATTCTTCCTCTGAAAACACAACTCTCGTGGACAAAGGAACGAAGGAAGAAGAAAACTGAGAAAAGAAAATTTGATTGGACATAAATAGGAATTCCATCAACAGGCCAAATTCTCTGGAAATTGTCCAAGGTGTAAGATGCACAGTTCCATGCATTTAACACAAAACACATCGTTTACTACATTTATCACTTTAGAATTCCATATCAACAGACGTAAAACGTAGAAGATACAGTGTCTTATATAAAGTGCATAATATTTGACATTCTACACACACTCTCCAATACTCACATCACAAAAATCCAAGTCATTTCACTACAGTAGTTTCAACGAGTCATGTCCAAACAATGTATTTTTTGTACTTGAGACACAGGAGTATAAAGGTCAATACTCATGACTTTTTCCCCAATCTACACCATCCTCCTCGGATGCTTTCCTCTTCTTTAGGTGCTCTTCAGGTGCTCTTCCTCCTTCTCCATTGTTGTTGCTGTCGTGCTCACCTTCCTACTACAGCTATGCTCACATCTACTACCACTACTACCATCCTCTTCTCCAGCTACTCCTTGTGTGCTCCTCTCCAAGTACTGCTCCTCCTCCTTGGGTGCTCCTTCTCAGGCATCATATCAATATTACATCCATCATGAAATTCCCCAACCTATACCACAACTTCAAGGCATGGTTACAATCATTCGACAATATCCACTAATGGAATTCCTCTTTCACTTGCCACATGAGCAAGATCGTATATGTTATTAAATAACAAGCATATTACACTAGCATGTCTTTGAACACCTACGTATTATGAAGAGAACAACAAATTCAACAACAAATGTTCCAACAACGCAACAAGACCAAACAACAAGAAGATTTTGATGCAACTAGCCTTTCTACTAAGTATTAAGTATATGCAAGGTAAATGTTTTAGGAACACTTATTTTAAACATATGATGAACATTTTTAGGTAAGATTTATAATTCAAGACGTTCGTATTAAGTGTATATAGCATTTTTAATATGATAAATGCTTAGGAAATGAATCTATGTAATCCTAAATGTACATCATTGTTTACTTTAGCTTATCCTAGAGTTTCACATTAAAATTATAAGTTTTTTTACTATTTCCGTGGACTTCTATAAATTTACCACATTTCCATCTAAGTCCGATACGTTTTTTATCTTCGTTAGACCAAAGTTTAACACAAAATCGAAATTTACAACCTTAGATAATAATCCACAAAAGTTGGGCCCCACAACATAAATTTATTTAATTTTTTTTCCAGTTTTAGTTATTTGTGATTTCCCTTTGTTTCAGTTACTCATGATTTTTCCCTTTTTTCAGTCTTTTTTTTATATTTTTTCAATAATTTCTGTTATCTGTTTCTCTTTTTCCGTTTTTGCTTAATTCAGTTTTTTGTAGGTGGGTACTTATTAAAAGATTCCTTTGTCAGTTATTGCTAAACAAAAAGAGAAGGTGTTACTGCCCATTACTAGATACAAACCTGTATAGAACAAGGAAAAAATATCAAGCATTGGGTACATGATCAAAAGCTTTTCACGATTTATAAGCTCCTAGATGATGGTAGGAAGGGTCTACTACTTAAAATTTTATTCAACCCCAATAACCAACCAAAATACATGCTAAGCACTTATTTGTGGAGAATCCTTATATGGCTGAAAGTAGTATCACTTAAATGAAGAGTAGCATCAAGTATGTTTATTTTTAATAGACAACAACTAGTTTCTTTTGAATGAGGATAGCATCTTATATACAAATGTTTTGTAATTTTACTTGAAATAGAAAAGGGAATACTAAATTATGACATCGAAGGATTTATCTTATATCTTTAACAAATCAAATAAACTGTAGAAAGAGATTTCGTATTTTCAAAAATTATTGCCCTATAAATGAACCGCAAAATATGTTCTCTTCACCAGGAAAACAAATAAAGTCATATTTGATTTTTTTTTTCAAACATGAATAATTTAAGAATTTTCAATAAAATCCACAAACCCCATTTAGAAGTCATGATTTCAAGGCACACATTTCTCAAACCTGCTATTTAAAAAACAGATATGATTCTTAAAAATAGAAGATAAGGACATGAAATTACTCCAAGTCATTACATTCCTCTACATGAAGTTATACCTAGGTTTGTAAATGATGAACAGAACAACCTTTTAAGACTTTGAAATATATCGCAATTCATCCCACCTCAATAGAATGAGAAATGACATTTCAGTAGACGTGTAAAATTCTACAAAATACTATTTTCCAGTAAGTGTACAAGGCACTTTTATGAAATTGTACAAGGCACTTTCAGAAATTGTACAATCAGTTGATACCATGTAGTAAAGTTTGCTATCTTTATTATGCTTGTGTTTGTGCATGTCTTAGCAAGTTAGCAACTACTTCTCTATACAACAGATGAACACTACATACCATCTCCATAAAAGCAACTGATTTCATAACAACGAAAACTAAACTAAAACTAATAAACTGATAGCAATGAGATTTGACTTCAAATTCATAAGAAAAAAACCCTAACAAATGCCAATACCATGAATCGTCCCATAAACAACAAATCACCGAATAGAGCAATACGACAATCCTCAAAACGCAATCAGAACAACAATTTGGAAACGAAAGAGAGGAGAACCAAAAAAGAGCATCCGGAGACGAGGAAACGAAACCCAACCTCGTACTGGTTGGTCTGGGCGAGCGGGCGGCCAAGACGCCTGGAAATCTCCTTCTTGTGCTCCGTGGACTTCTTGGCGGCGTCTCGGTTGGGGTCCAGCTGCCGGAGGCCGGCGAAGAGGACGAGACAGCTGATTGCGGCGCTGGCGGCGTAGAGGACGAGCTCCTGCACCAGCCTCGTGTGGTCACCCATGGCTGCCACAACCCACCCCACTCGCCTCTTCTCTCCTCTCGTCTTCCCCGCCAAGGATGGATTATCTTCTTCGGTATTATCTGGGCTGCGTTGGTTATATGCCCGCGGTGAAGGCATATATATTGATCGATGACTTGCTTTGGCGGCACGAAGGCCCGAGGCCGAGGGGCTCTACTAGAATAGATTATTGGTAATATTGTCTTGAAAAATAAGAAATAATTAGAATTCCGAAGTTTTTCGGAAAGTTAACTTCTAAAGGTACGTGTAGAACTTAAATTTTAGAAAATTATTAACATTTCTAAATAACAAATAAATATTTACTGTAAGATTCTAACATTAATTTACATATTTACTTCTTTACAAACCTCCTTTTCCTTCTCCTTTCTTCAAACTCGAATGATTTTCCTTTCTTTCCTTCCTTTTCATCTCACGACCTTCTCTTTGTCTCTAGAATTTCTTCTTGTAACATCTCAAACCTTAACTTTCTTATTTAATCATAATTAATGATAATTACTTAATGATTGAGTTATTTGGGTGAAGGTTGCTGACTTTGACGTGTTGTGATTTAAAGGTTTGCCTTGGGTTGTGGTAGTTTGTTGGCCTATTCGAAAGGTAAGTCTCTATTTACACGAGTCACATAGATATGGTAGATCACGTAATTTAGTCTCATGTTGTGACTTCCCTCCTTTCTTTATTTCGTTCCTTTCTTCTCTTCTTTTTCTTACTCTCTCTCTCTCCTCTTTTTCCCCTCATGCCTGTTCTTGTTCTTCTTTTGCACATAAGTAAGGGAGAGAGAGAGGGAGAGAGAGAAAGAGTGGAGAGGTACAAGAGAGGGAGAGTTGAGAGAAGGAGATGGTCGAAGAAGGGAGCAGACCATTGCCGCACCGTCGTTGAGAGGAAGAAGAGAAGGATGAAGCAGAGAGAGGGTGCCACAAGAGAAGATAGGAGGTGCCGCCAGAGGAGAGGAGCTTCGTCAATGATCAGGGATGACTTAGAGGCACCAGTGAGGAAGAGGAGCTTCGTCTGGGTTGTCGGAGTCCTCTAAAAGGCACACATCCCCCTTCTTTTTCCTTTCTCTCTATTTAAGGTTTAAGTGCTTGATATGATGCAATAATGGTAGGAAAATCTTGGGATGGCATAGAATAGCTTGAATGCATGCTTGGGTGTAGATCATGTAATTTTACAAAAATTATTGTGAATTTTGGTAGATTTGTCATAATTGTGCTATTGTGTTGCTTAGTGGGTTTGCTAACTTTGAGATTTTAGTTCATGGTTGATGCTTAATGAACTTGATTGAAACTTGTGTCGAATGAAAATAGACTTAGCATGCTAAGAATGTGGAATTTTGCAAGATTTATGGATCACCACAATTGAGTCGGCCAAAGGCTCTCATTTCGACGATTAAGTTTAGGGGCAAACGGCCATTTTCCTGAATTTCGCCTAGTTCAGCATACCGAATGGATTCGGCATACCGAATCAAGGAATTTCAATGTGCCACCTTGGTTTGGCATATCATTTTGACTGTTAGATTTGCCTTAGGTCCTTGGTTCAGTATACCGAATGGGTCCAATATATCAAACTATTTCTTTGGTTTGGGACCTATGTGCTAGCTTGGTCAACCAAAAGATTTTGGTCTACCGAACTAGTCCTTGAGTCTGTTTTAGGATTTTTAAGGATTGATTGATATATATATATATAGGCAAATTTTCTGGTAGGGCCTGACCTTACTTAGTTAAATTAGGATCCTTAATATAGACGGTTAGATCTTTATTTGATGGATTTGATTCTTTTCATTTATCTAATTATTTTGGTTTTTTTTAATTATGTCAATTTGAATGATTGCTGTGTTTTTAAAGTTAGTTTTGGTAACTGTTTGCAACTTCCTCTTTTTTTTTTGGATAATATCTTTAAATAATATCCCATTATTTTTGTTATCAAATATGCAAATTTCAAACTACATTGTATCTTAGTTTGGTAATAGATTATATAGTAATACACGTTGGCAGTTACGGATTTAATTATTCAATTACTTCACAATTGGCGTATATTACATGATCTTGAATTTGGTACGATATTTAGGAGATATTGACTGTATTAATATTTTTGTTGTCTTTCACCAAAGTAGTTATTCATTTACGTGATGGTTATGTTTTTGGTTTTTGCATCAGAATTTGAAATAACAAAATAGATCTCGTTTGCAAAGTTTGGTTGGATAGTTGGAACCCATTTGCAAAGTTACTGTCGAATATATTTTCAGGTTTTCATTCTTTCACTTTGCATGGTTTCTTGTTATTAGTTTTATTTTTTTGTTGGCTTGTTAAATTTAATTTTATGTGTATGCATGTTTTCAGTTGTTTGTAGCATGATTTGGTAGTTTTTTTTTTGTTTTAGAAGAGGGTTTGAATGATTAATGACTATTTTTGTAGTGATTGAAGTAGTTTGTATAAATTTAGTAATTACGGAATTTTAATTTATGTAATTATCTTTATGTCTTACGTAGTTTTTGGTTTAAATTCGGTTGTTCAGAAGTTAAGTACAAGTATCCATAAGGGTTGTAATTTCTATAGTTACTCAAGCTTCTAGAGATACGGATTGTGGAGGAAAAATTAATTTTAGTTTAGGTAATTCCTGAAATTGGTAAAATCAAAGTGATAAATCTGGATTTAGTATTAAACTTCAATTTGCAGTGATTACTGAATTAATTCAATTATATATTTTATATGGTTCAACGATTATTGTGTTATAATAATTATTTGTAATCAGTGATTTTTTTGTTATATATGGTTCAGTGAGTATTGTGTTATAATTATTGTATTCTATATGCATTCGTAATCATAATACTTTTTTAAAGAATGTGATTCAAAATAGTCATTTATATTTCAGTAATTGTTGATATCATTTAATTGTGTGTAATATGATCATTCTTAATCAGTAGTGGATTATGTTATCAATGTCCTTGTTCCAAACTAAATGTTATTGAAATCAGTAGGTAGTTGTATTCTTTGATTGTAATTTCTGAATTTTTGTAGTTTACAATGTTTAGTGATTAATGTGTCATAATTATTGTATTCTATTAATATCCGTAATTACTGTGTAATTTGTTACTAGTTTTTTTTTTTACTTTTCATGATGGATAATAAAGGAAAAGACATAGTTACAGTTGATGAATGTACAGTTAGTACTGAAAGATTAGAATGCAACACTCTTGATACTTATGAAGATAGCGACAAACCTTATTTTGGTCAAACATTTAATGATTTGGATGATGTCGAACAGTTCTATTTATCTTATGGAGGACGATTTGGTTTCTCTGTACGTTCTCATACCACCAATTCGGTTAAATAAGAACAATAAAGAGAGAATCTGTTACTAAAAATTATTTGTATGTTCAAAGGAGGGATTCTCAAAAAGGTTGATCAGTCTAATAATGAAAAAAGTGTTGTTAGGCGTAAGAGGAAAATTACTCTTACTAGAGTTGATTGTCCAGCAAAGCTAAAAGTTAGATTGGATACAAATAATGAGAAGTGGGTAGTTGTTAAATTTGTTGAAGAACATAATCATCAGCTTGTATCCCCTTCGAAATTACATTATTTGCCTATAAATAAATTTATTTCTGTGGCTAAACGTTTAGAATTTGAAGGGTTACAAACTGCCAACCTTTGGATATTTCAATAAGTAAATGTTCTAAGTCAACAATCTGGAAAGTAGACATGAAAATCGGACCGGCCGACCCTAGATCGCCCGGGCCTGACAATCCCAACCGTGGACTGGGCTAGGCCAGGCCCGTCGTGGGTCGTGGGCCGTGCCGGGCCTAAGGGCCAGGCCCGCTTTGGCCAGTTTACTAGGCCCAGTTTGGCCCGTGAAACGGTCTGGGTCGGGCCGACCTGCCTACAGAAAAAAAAACTGGCTCACTAAGATGGCACACCAGCTTGGTCCAAAGGACCGTTGCACAACGGCTAGATATATGGTCGTTGCTATGCAACAGCTATAACACTTTTTTTTTAAATTTAAAATCCTATCCATCTATCCTATAAATACCCCCCCCCACCTCATTCATTTTTCTTCACAACTCAATCTTCTCTTCTCTTCTTCACTACAACTTTCTCAACTATAACTTTCTCTCAACTTTTAAGTGAGGATTTTCAAGTGAAGATTTCGTTGTTTGGCTTTGGATTCTGCCCCGTCTTCTACTCTCCAGTCTCCACACGACACTAGTTGAGCCAACAACTAAAAAATTTCTCTACTTCTAATCCCCCCAAATTCTATACTTCTAATCCCTCCATTTTTGGGTTTTGGTTTTTGTGGGTTAAGGGTTTTATTATTTTATATTCATTTTTATATTAAAATGGAAAATATTGGTAATGTTAGTAGCTATGACTATATCCCTAGTATAGAGTCAGATCAACCTCACTTACCCCAACACATACTACACAGTCCACAGCCACTAAAAAACCTAGGAAACAAAGTTCTTAGGTTTGGGAGCATGTTACAATAGACCCTGTAGATCAAACTAGGTGTTACTGTAATTATTGTAATACCACATACACATGTCCTCGGGGATGGGGTGTAGGTCATATATCTAGACATTTACAAAAACGTATACCTAAACATAATAAAGATGATAACACAGACTTAAAATAATCGAAATTACAAGTAGGATCTAGTAGTATAATTAATTGGAAATATAATACAGAAGAAAGTAAGGAAGGAATAACTAAATTTATAATATAAGACGAACAACCATTTTCCTTTTCTGAAAATAAACATTTTGAATCATGTATGCAAAATTATTTAAATCCACAGTTTAAAAGTTTTTCTAGAAATACAACAAGAAATATAATTTATAAGACATTTTAAAAAGATAAAAAAGATTTAATTAGAATATTTTTTAGTTTATTATGTAAAATATCATTAACATCTGATGTTTGGACTGGTCCAAATAATTTTTCATAGTTATGTTTAACTGCACATTGGATAGACATAGAATGGAATTTACAAAAAACATTAATTGCTTTTAAAGTTTTTGATCATCCACATACTAGTAAAGTTATATCAAATATGATAGAAGATATTACTAAAGAATATAATATATTTTTTAAAATAAATACAATATCATTTGATAATGCATCTAATAATAATGTTGCGATAGAATTATTAAGAAGAAATATAAAACCAATATTAAATGGTGAATTATTTCATTGTAGGTGTTGTTGTCATATCTTAAATTTAATTGTACAAGATGG
>JAMKQA010004471.1:0-13492 GCA_024699735.1 Posidonia australis | reverse complement strand
CTGTTTTTCAGACTTCAGCACAGGATTTCTTTCCCAAAAAAGGTGTCTTCAAATGGTTGCCTATGGATCTCTATTTATAGGGATCTATCAAAGAGTAACTCATGAGAAACGAAGGGCCTTGTAAACGAAAAGCCTCGAATATTCCTTGGCACATTCGTTTGTAAGGTAACAGCCTTGGAAGAGGGAAAGCCAGCAGCCGCAACCTACGAAGTGGCTGGGTGCCAGCTTGGTGCGCCAGTGATGTGCACTTGCTTGGTGCACCTACAAGGTGCGCCTATGAGGTGCGCCAACCCAGCTCACAGATTTCACTGATTTGGGCTTTGGCTTGCTAATAGGTTTGGGGTTTGGTTTAAGGGTTGATCACATCCAAAGCAACATAAGGATACTCATCTCTGGGTTACCTCAAAATCGGGGTGTCTACACACGCCATGCTCTCCAGCATCTTCACCACCTTCTCCAACCATGCCTCGCTCTCCTCAACACTGACCATGCCCTTGAACGACAGTGGACGAAGCCTCGTGAACTGGTTCAACCACGGGTTGCCCGATGGCTCACAGGCACAACTCTTGTTGAATGCGTGAGAGATCCTGTGTGCCAACTTCCTCAGTTTCGCACAAACCGCCTCCCATCCGCCTACGTCCTCTCGGGGCTCAATCTCCATGATAGGGGCCTTGCCCATAAGACCACGAAGAGGCATCTTGTTGGAGAAAGGCAAAGTACCTGCACCACAGACAAAACAACAATCAGAAAACCTTGGTAAAAAATCAGGTGCAGACTTTATCAAGCATGCAAAACCTATGGAGTCTCTATACCGAACACCCTAGGTGTAGTGCAACCTAGTGAACCTGTAGCTCTGATACCAAACTATAATGTCCCTCCTTTTCCATAATAATTTAAAACAAATTAAATGACGGGAAAATTAAAGCCAAACAGTAAATATATAACTACCAAGAACCTGTGTGTTCGGCAAGGAGACTCCAGACTATATGCACTATGCTAACCCTCTGCATGCCTACACCTGCAAACCAAAAACACAAGGAAAAAACATATGAGTGACAAAAGTCACCTAGTACGCACCCCACAAAACTCACGGAAAACAAATCATAATTACTTTTTCTTTTAAATTCATTTTGCAAACTATTTTCTCAAAACCTCACAAATCAGGCCCACACCGGCCAAAACCACAACTAGGGCTCTACTAGCCCAAAACCACAAGCAAAGGCACTCAATGGCCAAAACCACACACAGTGAGTCGAGAAGCCCGACGCCAGGCAACCTAACTCTGGCTACACGCAGTCGGCTGAGGAGTGACCAAAGCGTTCTGCACTGCTATGGTGATGGCCACCTAGTGCAAGAGCGTTCACGGTCCTACAATTCTCCCTCTCTGGAGAACCTTCAAAAGTCAACCATCCATTGGAAGGCTGTCCACACTCTCAAGACGCTACCAGCTACGGGGCACGTGTCCCACCAGCACTGGCCACCACAGGGTCCACCTCCTCACAACGTCCTCCACACACGGTGCTCAGGAGGGAGTGCCATACCTCCACACCCAACAACACCCGAGCCTCAGTGCTCACAGCGACAATAGGAGTATCATACCTCCCCGTCATACCACAAGACACCTCAACCCACGGACCACAACCCTAGCCTTGAGACGACAATCAAGGAGTCTCATATCTCCAGGACCCGGCGCCACTCAGCCTCACGTATCTCGGCCCCCAACCTCAATCAAGGAGTCACGCCCAACCACCCGAGAATGTTGTCACATTCCATGGTCCCAATGACATAGTCCCACACTATCTCCACCCGCACACAGAAAACTAGGAAAACATTTTCCAAAACAGGCCAACTATTTCTTTGAAATCCATTTTCCACAACCACTTTCATATATTTGAAAATTCTTCTAAACCCTTGGCAAAATGGCGCATCAGGGATCCCAAGAATCCCTCTGAATGGAACAAAAGAAACCAATCCGAAAAATCTTGAAAAACCAAAGTTTTATAAACATATTTGGACCCAGATTTTTCAAGCCAAAAACAGGTTTGGTATGCTGAAAATCCCTAGTTCGGTAGGCTGATCTTGATCGGTCGATCGAATCAGGTCAGCGGTCAACACTCAGGCTAAATTC
The DNA here is from genome assembly GCA_024699735.1 of Posidonia australis. Lineage (NCBI taxonomy): Eukaryota > Viridiplantae > Streptophyta > Magnoliopsida > Alismatales > Posidoniaceae > Posidonia > Posidonia australis. The sequence continues at coordinate 11,364 of JAMKQA010004471.1, read as the reverse complement.
GGTATACCAAAAATGATTCGATCAACTGAAATCTCTTGATTCGAGCAACCGTCCAATATCAGACGACCAAATTTTGACCAGATGACCTAATCTAACAGAAAAATGGTACACCAAAATGATTCGGTACGTCGAATTCTACAAAAAACAAAAAACGGCCCAAACCCTATAGTCCGAAATCACCCCAACTAGGACCTCCTATCGGACCCCTTAAACAAACACCAAAAATCTTGCATAAAATATAAGATGTAAACCCTCGAGTCTACTCCGAATCCCAACAAACAAAACTAAAATTTATTCATCATGCATCAAGATATAAAATCACAAAGACAGAAGGGTCAAAAGGACCCAAAACGCAACCACCAGCATAAATGCCCATAAATTCTCATAAAATCACAATAAATTCTAGGAATGTGAATTTTCATGCAACCCTAGCAATTTCTACCATTTTCATGCTCTCTACTACTAGGATTGGAGATGCATACCTGAAAAAGCGCTCCAGCAATTCTCCAGCCAACTCCGGCGACCACGACGCAACCACAGCCATGGGAGCACTCCACGCAAGCTCCATAAGCCACCACGAGCCGCCACACACCGTCGTCGGCCCTCAAGCACATTGAGCAAAGAGGAGAGAAACAGGGGAGGGAGAGAGAGAGAGAGAAAGAGAGAGACGGGAAAGGAGGTGGGGTGTGATGGAGGGAGAGGGAAAGGAAGTGTGCTCGGGACGGAGGGAAGTATGCGGGGAAGAACGAAAAAGCTTGGGTCGTGCATGGCAGAGAGTACGGGCTTAAAAAGCCACGCAGAGAGAGTAGGTTGTTGCGTGCATGCCAACCTCCCCCTGCCTCAACTACCAGCCTTGCCAACCACCAGACGAACCCAACCAGCCACCACAACCACGAGGCCAACTGCCAGCCGCAACCACCAGCCCACGAACTCAAGCCCCACGCTAACCCCACACTTGGGCCCCACACGGACCCACACCCAGGGCCCACACACACAATGCCACAATGCACAGTGTCAACCACGCACAGGGACACGCAAATAGAAGCCGGCCCATGAGGCCCAAGCCTAAAAGCACAAAACTATACAACAGGCCTTGGAACAGTAACACCCGTCCAAGAATAAAATTTATAAAATGTAAATAATTACAAAATGAATTTTACAGGTGTTACAGGAACCAAATCCTCCACCGAAACCCTAGACCCATACACACAGGAGAGACAGAGGGAACATAGTTTCTGTAATCCTAGATAGTCCATGCATACGAGAGGAGGAAGAAGACCTTTTGTCGCCCTAACTAGGGGCGACTAGTCTCGTTGCTAGACCCATAAGCGACGAGATCAGGCACCTATACAGCAGGAGTCGAGTAACCTTCAGCATCTTTTTTCCTGCAAGCTTGGATTTTTACTGTTTGTGTTGATTTTTTTATCACCTACAGTAGTGATCTAAATAAATAGAAATGATAATATTCCTATCCACTGTCGTTTTTGTAACACCCTTAAATTCATTTTGTAATTATTTACATATTTAATAAATTTAGTCTTAGAAAGGTATTACTGTTCTAAGGCCCGTTTGTGTGGTTCTGTAATTTTGGGTTTAAACCTCGTGGGCCAATTTTTGTTTGCGTGTCCTTGTGCGTGGTTGGTATTGTGCATTGTGGCACTGTGCTTGTGGACCTGGGTGTGGGTCCATGTGGGACCTGCGTCTGTAGGTCGGTTGGTGGGAATGATTGGTGCAGTGGGACGTTGGCTAGTGCAGGAGGCCGGTAGTTGCACTATGCATGCATGCATGCAACTACCACCCTCGGTGCCTTTATATTTGACTCTATCAACCTCCTTCCTCCGCACCTCTCCTCCTTTTCCGTGCGTCTTCCCTCCTCCTCTTGAGCACCACTCATTCTACTCCCTCACTTGTCCTCTCCTTCTCTCCCACTCTCCCTAATCACCCCACCCTCTTTCTCCCTCTCTCCCGTCTCTTCCCCACCCCCTCCCCTGTTTCTTCCTTCTCCCCTACTGGTGTGCTCGAGAGTTGACAACAACGTGCAGTGACATGCGACTGCTCGTGGCAAGTCGTGGGAGCTCTGGAGCGATGTCCCTGAGGTCGTGGTGCGACCGAGGACTCGTGGAGTCACCGAAGTTGGCCGGAGATCAGAGTTGGATCGTCGAAGAGCTCGTTTGAGGTATGCACCTCCAACCAATTTATAGAAAGCATGAAATCGGTAGAAAATAATAGGATGCATGAAATCTAGGTAAATTTACTTTCCTAGAATTGTGAGAATTTATGATAGTATTTATGGTGTTTTATGACGGTGATTGTGATTTGGGTCCTTTTGACCCTTTTGTCTTTGTGAATTTGTATATTGTTGCATGATAAATGGATTTTGGTTTCGTTTGTGTGGATTTGGAGTAAACCCGAGGGTCTACATCTTATTTTTTATGCGTGAATTTTGGTGCTTATTTTGGGGGTCCGATCGTCAGTCTCATTTGGGCGATTTTGAAAAATGGAGCTTCGGTCGTTCTCTAGTTTTCACAGAAAACGGCATACTGAAGCATTTGGATATGTCGTTTTGCTATCAGTTTTGGTCCTATAGTCGAACTTCAATCGTCCGATTTTGGACGGTCGTCTGAATCAGGAGATTTCAGTCGACCAAACCATCTTTCGATATGCCATTTTCTTTTTAAATCTCCTAGGGGCCAATGTCTACATGATTTTAATTTAGGCTTAAGTCAATACTTGATGCTTTCTTCTTCTTTTTTGTGGACTAAGGAAGGGTGATGAAATCCCCACCTTATCTTGTGCTATAGGTGTTGCCCGTAGGTACTTTGAAATCATATGCAACAAACAATTATGCTCAAACAAGTTATTCTTCTTACTAACTATATGCTCTAAAATGCTAGGAAATGAGTAGGAGAACACGTACCTTTTCCTCCAGCAATCTCCCAAAATAAATTGACAATATTCAAAAATAATGCACACTATATGATGTATGCCCTAAAGAATAGGTTTCTATCTTGTGATGAAAGATTTTTATTGGTTCAAGTTTATGCTTGACTTTTAAATTAGTAATCGAGAAAAAAAAAATCGAAGCAAAATATAAACCCTAGATCAGGATTCTAGAAAAATCCAAAAAATATTTGAATTTAAAATATAACAGAAATCTCTGACTTGGGAAATTTTGTTTGTCCTTTTTTCTTCTAGATCTCTAGAAATATCTCTGAAAAAGAAAAAAAATAAAATGAAGTAGATGTTTTTTTTTAAACAAACAAAAAGAAAGGAATAACTGACAATAAAACACTATTCCCTAGCAACGGCGTCAAAAACTTGATGTGTCTTATTTAATTACTGCAAGTGCATGGTGTACTATGTTGTACGTGGCAAATATGGGTTGAATCCCGTAGAGAAAAGTGTTTTAGAATCAAAGATTTATTACATGTTACTGACAAAGATTTGATAGTATTGATGTAACAAAGAAAAGTCTAACACTAGATTATTAGGATGCTATCAAATGAATTAAAACCTAGGGTATCGAATCCATTTATATAGAATTGAGAATGCATGATCATGTTTATTCCCTTCCTCTCTATTGATATAATAACTTGATTTAAAGATTCTTATCTTAACAAGCATAATCTATATGCAATGCACCATAAACTATCAAGTCAAGAAATAAAAACACACAAATCAAATTAAATCAAATGACATATGATGGAATTGAGATTATATACACAACCCCCAATTAAATCATCCCTAAGTATAGACTAAAAAGATGAAATCAATGTTAATCTATCAAAGTTTTTTGATTCATTGAATGATCTATGTAATATACATCCAACTCACATATTCATTGCATGAAACACAAAGAGAAAGAGAAGAAAACATGATCACACATCTCAATCTAAATAAACTTCATCTCTACCCTAGATCTAGAAGATTAACCAAGCATGATAACATAAAATATTAAAATAAAAGAGGAAGAAGGAGAAAGGGAAGATATAATTAAATAAAAAAACTTTTTATTGAAAGGATCTCCCAAAATACAAGAAAAGAATAGAGTCTAAAACCTAGATTTTTTTTTTCATAGATCTATATAAGAGGTCCTTTTATAAGCTTACAAGGACTTGTTTATGTCAAAGACAAATCTGAATATAAACTTTAATCTTGAATTTTGAATACAAGATATTTACAAGTGAGAATCTTATCCAAAGAAGATTGAGTCAAAAATATCTGGTGTAGGCGCCTAGGAGGTGTCGGATCTGCATCTGGGCGCTTGGGAGGTGTCCATATCATTTAGATTCTTCTTCGACTTTTTCCACAAGTTGACTGATATTTTACCAGTATTTAGGCACTTGGAAAATGTGTATTTGACCTCTTCACGTAGCTCTAGAATTATTCTTTTACCCCTTATTTTTTGCAGATTCTTTCTAAGTCCTTAAGTTTTGCAAAATTTGTATAAAACACCTTGAGTAATATTATTTATATACGAAATAGACAAATATGGGAATAAAATATGCACGAATTATGAGTTAATCAGTGACGACATTCTCGAGTGGTTGGGCGCGTCTCCTTGGTTGAGGCCGATGGTCGAGAGACCAAGGCGAGTGTTCGTTGGGTCTTGACGGTAAGATACTCCCTAACTGTCGTTCGTGGGGTCGAGGTTGAGGTCTGTGGGTTGAGGTGTCTTGTGGCATGACGAGGAGGTATGATACTCCTACTATCACTATGAGCACTAAGGCTCGAGTGTTGTCAGATGTAGAGGTATGATACTCCCTCTTGAGCACCATGTGGAGGACGTTGTGAGGAGGCATACCCTGTAGTGGCCAGTGCAGGTGGGACACTTGTCCAGTAACTGGTAGCGTCCTGAGAGACAGGACTACCTTCCTAGAGAGGGGTTAGCTTTGTGAAGATTCTCCAAGTGGGAGAATTACAGGACAATGTTTGCTTCTGTACAGGGTGGCAGCACCGTAGCAGTGTAGTGCACCTCAATGGCTGCTAGTCGCCAAAGTTGGTTGCCTGGTGCTGGGCTTCCTGACTCACTGTGTATGGTTTTGGCCATTGAGGGCCTTGTGGTTTTGAGCTAGTAGAGCCCTGTTTACTGTTTTGGCCTAAGTGGGCTACATTCATTGTCGTTTTAGGCCTAGTTGGTCGGTTTTGGTGGTTTCGAAGGAAATGATTGCGAAATAATTTTAAGGAAAAATTAATATAGTTTTGTTTTCCACTTTTTTCGTGGGGTGCATGCTGAGTAACTTTTGTTACTCACGTTTTCTTCGTGGTTTTGGGTTACAGGTGCAAGTATGCAGACAAGTTTTAGCATAGTGCACATAGTCCAGAGTTTTGTAGCCACACACACAGGTTCTTGGTAGTCAATATTACTGTTTAGCTTCTAATTTCCTGTAATTTAATTTATTTTAAATTGTTATGGGAAATTTGGGGCGTTACAGTTTTGGCTTTTTATCAGTTCCTAGGACTGTTTTCTGCCCACCAATAGGGTGGAAACTATTTGCTTAATAGTAAGGTTATAGTTCTTTAGGGTTCTCTATCTAGTTTGACCAACTGAGCAGAACAAACCCAGGCCAGTGCAAATCGCCTACCTATACTCTATCCTGGTTGTGATTAATAGGTTAGGGAACCTAAGGCGTCCTAGGGACTTGTTTCAGACTTCACCTTTCTCCCTAAGTCTATAACAAACCCTTGTAAATACTTAATATCTTGTTGTTTTATGTTTACTTGTTGCTTTGTGGTTTGCTAGGACCGACCCACAAGGAAAAAATTCAGGGTTACAGGCCCCTCCTTAGAGAGACAAACCCCGCAGTCTAGACCCTCTTGGTGGACCCTAACGAAGGTCAAAGTGTGGTACTAAAGAGCCCAAATCCTAATGAGTCCCCCTAGAATCCCTGAAATCTGCTTCACCCCTACTATAGGAACCTACATGATTGAGCGAACACAGGTTAATCAAATCATTAAGTAAATATCTAAACTCATTAAAATCGGCGTTTTCTTTGAAACTTGATTGCTTAATTAGGCATGTTTGGCGTCTGATCTGTCCAAGACAAATATGGGCTGCTTGATCAGTCTGAAACACGTGCCACCTAACTGAGCGACGATGCCCCTCGTCGCCCAATGGAGCGACGACGAGATCTGATGCTGTAATGGAAGGCAACGTCAAGAGAATCACTTTGTTTGACTTGTTTGCAGGATGGTGTGTATTCTAAGCATGTTTACACCTTGCAAGAACCTCTACATAGCATTGCATATTATCTGTTTAAGCATACCTTGCCATTTATTCACAAATGTTCATGTTTAATTCGATTTAATAAATTTTAATCGACGTTTTCCCTGTTTTACCTACATCCGCATGGCATTAAACATCGTGCCCACTCGGGCATACATTAATGACATCCATGCATGGTTTCTTGCATATCACCCAAGGGTATACAATAATTGGTATATTCACCTACATCATGTCCTGAATCGGCTTCCATGCATTGCATATCGCCCAAGGGCGTACAATAAATAGCATTTGTGCTAGTCCTGGACATTACATGCATTGCTTCCCATTGTGTTTCTATTGATTTCTCGCATTCATCTTTAAGGTCAAGATGTTTACTGTGTCGAGCTCTTGTGGATTGTTGGTCTAGAACTCTTACAACGTAGCTGAACATTAGGTTGCATGGTTTTTACCTCTTGTATTTCGTTTGTTTTCACATGGCATGAAGTATACAACTATCTTAGACACAAGTAAGCGTTCGCATTTGCCGTACACACGAGTAGAAAAGCGCAGAAAGACTAATTCGTCAGATGTACGGGGGTGCCTAACACCTTTCCCGTACGTAACAGGAATCCTTACCCGTTTCTCTGTCTGCGATGACCTATGTGTTATCCATTTACATTGGAGTCATTTTTTTTACTTGTTTTTTTTTTATTGTTCTGCGTCGCATTGCATTTTTCTGGTTTTCCTCATCTTTTCGTTAAAGAGACTAGGTGGCGACTCCCTTTATCCATTTATTTTGTTTTTATGTGTTTTCTAGTATTTTTGAGTCGAGCGTCCTTTTCCTAGGACTCACCACTCTTTCCATGGCCCTATTGGTCCTCGTGTCTTCTTCTCTCTGATAGAGGCGCACGGGAGTCTTGCCCCCCGCGAGTATAGTCACATATGCAAATCCAACAGTTGAGAGATTTAGAACCCTACTTATCTTAAGTAGGGACAGACCCTATCAATATATTTTATTTATTTATAATGCATTAGTAGAGAGAGAGAGAGAGAAGTAGTATAGTAGTAGTAGTAGTAGTAGTAGTAGTAGTAGTAGTAGTGTTTACTAGAAAACAAGAAGAATTACAATGCATTATATGTTTACAAACAAGAAATTGAAATAAAAAGACACGAACTTGGTGCATCGAGGGATTAAAAACATGAATTATAGCATGCAATGGTTTGACTTGGAAAAAATCCAGAACGAAAACAAATTTCTATGTAGAAATAGAAAGTTAGAGAATAATGGGGTATCTAATAGTCAACTCACAATGCTGGCTTTACAAATGTAACGTTTTCACCACCCATAAAGATTAGAAAGGCAAAGAGTATGATTAAAATAGAAACAGAAAGAGAGGAAGGATTATGGTTTCTTAGGATTTGGGTAGAAAGAGAATAAGTGTATTTAAAGTTCCCACCTGATCTGAGAATTCCAATGCTCACGCTTAATTGTCTCAACACTTGATCTTTTCATCCATACCTTTTGATCAACAAAAAGTCGAGAATTAGGTTAGGGTTTCCTAAGATTTGGCATTTCATAGGAAGCACGTTTGTGCTCTAAGGGTGTGTTTGTTTCAAACATTTGCAAGGGACCTATTTCATGGGAGCTGACACTGTAGCAACTTCTATAATAGTTCTCATGAGAGCTACATTTTTTAGCTCCCAACTTCGTTCATTGTTCTACAATAATAGGAGTCAAAATTTTGTGCAAGAGCCATACTATTTGTTTGAAGAAATTATATGTGGGAGCCATTTGGCTATTGTGGGAGCTATGGGAGTTATGGGAGCTAGGAATAAACGTACCTTACTGTTGTGTTTGATACATTAGAATGAAAATAAACAAGAATGGAATAAACTTCAGAATGAAATTTGAAAAGGAATGGAATAATTTTCTTTTATTCTTATGTTTAGTATACAATCAAAATATAGAGGAATGGAATGGAATGACCTCCTCCACTCTTCTTTTTCATCTAGAAGTTGCATAGACGAGAGCGTGATGGACGAACTTCTGACTCCTTGACCACTCCTTGAGGTTTTGTTACTCTGCGGTCGTCTATCCTTTGCACTTCCACTCCACCACCATTCTTTGTCTTCCTCCTCTCCTCTTCTTTCCCTCGTCACACCCTAGCTCTCCTCCTCCTCCTCCTCCTCCTCCTCCTCTGTTGCCATGGAGCCTAGGATCCAACAAGCACACCCTATCCCACTTACCAAGAAGCTCTTGTCCAATGGCGACGACATCTTCAAGTGGTCATCATCGTCATCATCCAAGTTGCCATCCAATGCCTCAAGCGTTCCAATTACATTGAGATCTTCGAGGATGGAGGAGGGAGCAAAGAGCGGAGGTGGGCGAAGGGTACTGTTCATTGTGGTGGAAGAGGGAGGGGGAGGAGGGAAAGGGCGGAGGAGGAAGGAAGCCGTCAGGTTTTTTTATTTTTTTTTGATTCCAATGAGTTTAAGAATCAAATCCTTGTCTCTGGGGAAAAAATGAAATTCCCATGTTCAATGAGAATTTGATTCCCAAGAGAATTCCATTCTCATGGCTATTTCTAACTGATTTTTGTACTAAACAATGGAATTCCATTTCAATTCACTTTTTCCATTCCATTCCGATCTATTCTGGTATCCATTCCAGCATATCAAATACTACCCAAGTCATTGCATGAGTAGATGTAATCACTAAAAGAGTTAGGTTTCTTTAGATGACGGAGAGAGGAAAAAATGGACAAAAAAACGTGTTATGAGGACTTTCTTAAAAAAGAGACACTTATGTCATTTCAGATAAGTTAACGGGAGGAAATAAACAAGAAAAATGTAGAAAAAATGGTATACATGCAAATGAAGGCACATTTTAGGATATACCAATTATTTTACACAAGCCAAGGGTAAGGAAGTCTTTACATATATATATCCTTAATTACGTTGTGGGAGGTGGTTTTTTTGTTTTACAATAAGACCTAAACAATTATCCCTATCCGATAGGTCTTATTGTAAAACAAAAAAACCACCTCCCACAACGTAATTAAGGATATATATATGTAAAGAATTCTTTTATAATTCCCTATCTTAGTCTAAAAATGATTGTAATGGGAAAGGCTATCATTCTTCTTTGCATCATTCCTTCTTGAATACTCACAAACAAAAGGTATCTTCACCTGAGAGTTAGTGTAGACATCATCAAGAACATCATTACCTCATGCACCTTAAGTGTTTCGGAGCTCCTTTGCCGTGTTTGCCCAATGAATTGAGAGACAAAAAGGAGCCTCCAGACTTTGTATAACGAAAGTTTGCAAAAAAATAACGCAGTAAAAATAGTCATACAGGAATCAAGGTATAACCCATCGTCGGTTATGTTCACAATAAAACCACCTCCCACAACGTAAAGGTTTTTCAAGGATATGTATGCAAAGAATCCTTTTATAATTCATCTTTACTTCATTCCTTCCTAAAAACTCAAAACAAAAGGTATCTTCGCCTAAAGTGTTCGAATAGATATCATCAAGATCATCATTGCCTCATGTACCTTCGGTGTTTTGTAGCTCATCAAAATCATCATTGGAAGGCTAAATATCTATCTTTAAGGAGAAGGTTTACATTGGTTAATGATGTATTATCCGTCATTCCTACTTATTACCTTTCTGTTCTACATCTACCTGCTGGGGTAGAGAAGGCTATTAATAAAATAAGAAGAAGATTCCTTTGGAATTCTTTATCCTCTACTTCTGTTCGCTATTTAGTTAAATGAACAACACTTTGCATATCAAAAGAACAAAAAGGTTGGGGTATCATCAACTTAAAAAAATTTAGTTTGCCATTGAAATGTAAATTACTTTGGCAACTCCTATCTAGCTCATTCTCAATAAAATGGAAAGATGTAGTCAGGGCTAAATATTTTGTTAGGAATGGACCAGGTGCCATCCTTAATATTTCAAATGACAGATCCTCGCATTTATGGTTAGAGCTCAAAAATTGCTTTGACATTATAAATGGATTTACTGAATTTCATGTTAATAATGGCAGAAATATTATTTTCTGAGAAAATCGATGGTAGAAGGATGAAAAATTAAAAGATAGCCTACCTGACATATACCATATGACGAAATCTAAGCAAGCTTCTGTCACTAAAATAATAGAGACCATATCAGTAGATCCTGATAAACTGTTCTGCAATCCCTTGACTCTTGATGTTGTTGAATATTTGCATGCTCAATTAGAAATCTTATCAGATATCTTCAACAATACAAGACTAACAGTAGAAGACGATTCACTAATATGGAAACCCACCAATAAAGCAGTCACCGTTAAATCTTGTTATGATATATTAAATGATGGTGGACATAGATTCAAATACATGCATGAAATCTGGGATTGTTGGATGCCTCTTAAAATCAAACTCTTTGCATGGTTAGTTCTTTGCAATAAAATTTTAACTAAGGATAATTTACTGAAAAGAGGCTGATCTGGCTCTGAATTTTGTTCTTTTTGCAATAACAGTTGTGAATCTGTCATACACCTGTTTCTGTATTGTCCTTTCACGCAGTCAATATGGAAGGCTTTTACTGATGGGTGCACTTATCCTGCTATATTTTCAATTGATGATTTATTTGTTTTCCCTCCTATGTTGAATTTTGAAACATCCTTAAGAGGCTCACACACTTTTGTTCAAATTTTTTTACGGTCTGTTTGGAAGGAAAGAAATAATAGAACATTCTGGGGCATTTACAGAAATCTCAATATGATTATAAATGATATTATTTCCATATTTCACTGTTTGGTAGAATCTCTGGGTACAGGCTTTGAAAGAAACGACATTATGCAATCTTTATCCTCATTCCAGCAGAAGAGAGTTGGAGCAAGCTTCAATGGCTCCTGATATTCCACAGTAATGAATGGATTACAATACCTAACACCTGTTTTTTTGGAAGACAATCCTCCGATTTGATTAACAATTTGTTAATTGAACTATCTACCAGACTGCTGAGTTTTGAATTTTCTTTTGAACTTATGTTGTGGCACACCTTTAAGATATTCCTGTGGTGTAATTCTGACATTGATAATCTGTGACAAACCGTTATTTAATTTATATAATAGACTACCGTTAACAAAAAAAAAAAAAAAAAAAA
>JAMKQA010004470.1:0-13266 GCA_024699735.1 Posidonia australis | reverse complement strand
TTTGATTTAGGTTTAGGACATGAAATGAGATTGACCTAATTTTAGGGTTTTAATGAAATTTAACTTGTATTTAGGGTTTTATTACAATTTGACCTAAACTAGTGCTTTAATGTGCAATTTGACCTAGTTTTAGGGTTTTAATGTGTGAATTAGGTTTTAAAACTATTTCTAGGGTTTCTGACGTTTTGTTTACTTTTCTAAAGTTTTTGTAGCTTTTTAGAATTTAATCAACCTGTAGGCCAAATTGGGGTGTCTACAAAACCATTTAAGCAATATTACAATTAATTACATGGCTTACAAATAGAAATGGATAATCAGGCCCAGATGTCACATCCTACCCCCTTAAAAGAATTTCGTCCTCGAAATTCAGCTCTAATAAAACAATTAGGGGTACTGTCTCTGGTTGTCCACCTCGCGCTCTTAGGTAGCCTCCTCTGTACCATGGTGTTGCCACTGAACTAACACCAATGGAATCACTTTATTCCTGAGGACTTGCTCTTTCCTGTATCTGAATTGCATTTTCAACCATAGACAAGTCCTCCTGCAGCTCTTCTGGCATCATTTGGGACGCATCAGCCAAACACTTCCTCAACATAGACACATGGAAGGTGTTGTGTACACCCGTCAACCCTGGAGGTAGATCTAGTCTGTATGCCACCTCACAAACTCTATTGGCAATCTGGTACGGTCCGATATATCTTGGGCTCAACTTGCCCCTCTTACCGAACCGCATCACACCCTTGGTTGATGACACCTTCAGGAAAATAGAGTCTCCTACCTTGAATTCTAGAGGTCTTTGCCTCCTATCAGCAAAGCTCTTCTACCGGCTCTGGGCAGTCAACAACCTCTTCCTGATTAGATCCACCATGCCCTTGTACTGCTGTACGATCTCGGGCCCAACTAACTATCTCTCACCCACCTCACTCCAGCAAGTGGGTGACCTGTAGCGTCTGCCATACACTGCCTCGTATGGTGCCATACCAATACTAGCGTGGTAACTGTTATTATATGCAAACTCAATCAGAGGTAAATGATCCTCCTAGCTACCACCAAAGTCCAAGACGCAGGCCCTCAACATGTCCTCTATTGTCTTGATGGTCTTCTTTGTCTGGCCATCCGTTTGGGGGTGGAAAGGAGTGCTAAAATTCAACATTGTGCCAAAAGCCTCCTGCTGAGCTCCTCAGAATCTCAATGTAAACCTCGTGTCTCTATCAGACACAATAGACACTAGGACACCATGCAATCTCACAATCTCAGCCATATACAACTTTGCCAGTTTGGCCAAAGGAAGGTTCACTCTCATTGGCAAGAAATGTGCCGACTTTGTAAGGCGATCCATTATCACCTACACAGTATCATTCTTTCTTTGGGTTCGTGGCAAACCTGTCACAAAGTCCATCAACACATTTTCCAATTTCCACACTGGAACGTCTAGAGTATGCAAAGTCCCTCCGGGCTTTTGGTGCTCTATCTTCACCATCTGGCAGGTTGCATACTTCGCCACATACTCAACAATCTCTCTCTTCATCCCAGGCCACCAGAAGTTCCTCTTCAAGTCTTTATACATCTTGGTGCTTCCTGGATGAATAGAGTATCTAGAGCGGTGGCCTTCATCCAGCAAACTATTCCTGATTTCCTCTATCTGAGGTACATATAATCTCAAATCATACCTCAACCCACCGTCTACCCCAACTGAAAATTGAGGGGCATTACCAGCTTCCAGCTTCCTCTAGATATTTGACACAAAAGAATCATATTGCTGAGCTGTGACAATCGCCTAGATCATTCTCGGGCGAGTAGACAAATTAGCCAGCACTACTTTGGTGGGTCCCTGAGACTGTCTCCGAGGCTTGCACTCCAGTAGTCCCTCTAACAATTTCCATTCATGGATCATTAAACTAGCCATAACATGGGTGCGTCTGCTCAGAGCATTCGCAACTACATTAGCCTTCCCTGAGTGGTAGGACAAACTGAAATCATAATCCTTAATATACTCCACCCAGTTCCTCTGTCTCAGGTTCAAATCCTTCTGAGTAAAGATGTACTTCAGACTCTTGTGATCTGTGTACACCTCAAATTGTTCGCCATATAAATAATGCCTCCAAATTTTCAAGGCGAACACAACAGCTGCCATCTCTAAACCATGGGTGGGATAATTCTTCTCATCATCTTTCAATTGGCGCGAGGCATACGCCACCACCCTACCATGCTGCATCAGCACACACTCAAACCAGTCCCACAAGCATCACTGTAGACTGTAAAATCGCCACTCCTAGAAGGCAAAGTCAAAACTGGGGCCGATACCATACGAGCCTTCAACTCATTGAAGCTCTCCTTGCACTACCAATCCCAAGCAAAGTGCACTTCCTTCCTAGTCAATCTGGTCAATGGTGCAGTAATCTTGGAGAAATCCTGAATGAATCTCCTATAATATCCTGCTAGGCCGAGAAAACTTCAAATCTCAGTCACTGTCTTCGGTCTGGCCCAACTGCTCACAACTTCCACTTTGGCTGGATCTACCTTGATGCCTTCTCTCGAAATAATATGACCAAGGAAAGACAGCTCTTCTAGCCAAAACTCTCACTTGGAGAACTTGGCCTAAAGATGATGCTACCTCAGCGTCTCCAGTACGATCCTCAAGTGCCTCCGGTGGGTCTGAACATCCGGAGAATACACCAGAACATCATCCACAAAAATAACCACAAACTGGTCCAAATAGGGCCAGAACACCCTATTCATCTGGTCCATAAAGCGGCTAGAGCATTCGTCAACTCGAATGGCATAACCAAAAACTCATAATGTCTATAACGGGTGCGAAAGGCTGTCTTCTGCACATCTAGCTCACTAATCCTCAACTGATGATATCTGGATCTCAAGTCTGTCTTGGAAAACACTAATGCCCCCTGCAACTGGTCGAACAAATCGTCGATCCTGGGCAGTGGATACTTGTTCTTGCAGTGATCTCATTCAACATCCAGTAATCTATACAGAGCCAAAGTGAACCATCCTTCTTCTTCACAAACAGAACTGATGCTCCCCAAGGTGAAACACTGGGATGAATGAATCCCTTATCCATCAGTTCTTGCAGCTGATTCTGCTCAGTAGGTGCCATCCTGTACGGAGCCTTGGAAATAGGACCTAATCTTGGCACCAAATCAATCACAAACTCCACTTCCCTGTGTGGTGGCATTCTAGGTAATTCCTCTGGAAAAACATCAGGATAGTCCCTCACCATCGGCAAGTCCTGAATCTTGACCACAGGCGAAGTAGAAACTGTCACACAGGCCAAATAGCCCACACTGCCTCTCACCAGATGATGATAGGCCTTAAGGGCAGAAATCACTTTCCTAGGTTCACCCGGTCTGGTGCCCTGTACCATACACCAGCCTTGGCCTGGACACTCTGCCAAAACTCTCCTCTTGGCACAATCTATCACAGCTGAATGCTGTGCCAGCCAATCCATTCCTAAGATAACATCATAATCCTGCATATCCATCAAGATCAAGCTGGCCTGAAAACTCCTGTCCCCCAGCTGAATATCAACTAGTCTCAAATAACTCCATGCCAGACTGTGTTCTCCCAAGGGAGTGACCACATCTAGGTGGAATTCCAACCTGGCTGGCCTAGTCCCGATCTCAGAAGCAAACGACTCGGAGACAATAGAAAATGAACTCCCAAAGTTGAACAAGACTTGGGCCATTGAACCAGCCACAAGGAAAGATCCTATAATCAACACACCATAACCATAATCATAATAAGAAATAGAGTCAATTACACATAGGATCTATTATTATAGGATAGGACTTATCAAATATAGCCGTGCTAGTTCTCAACTTCTACCACATCTCCAGATGGACCAGCATCTGGGGCAGCAATGGAGAACACTCTCCCCTTAATAGGCTGACATGGTGCATCTCCTGCTGGCTTTGGGTGACTAGGACAGTCCTTCTGGTAATGCCTGTACTTCCCACAATTGTAGCAAACTACTCTGTCTAAATTCCTCTGCCTATGCCAACATTGCGCTGCTACATTCCCCATCTTGCCACAGATATGGCATGGTCCCATCTATGGGCCATTGCTAGACCCAGCATGGCTGAAACCCATACTCTCTTCTCTACCAGACGTAGGCCGTTGTTTCTACTTCTACCCAGAGCTGCCAGAACTCCGAGAACTTGGCGCTCCCGTCACCGACGGTCGAGAAACGGAGGGTCAAGAAACAGAAGGTCGAGAGACAAACTTTCTCCCCTTATCCTTCTTCAGAAACTCCTCCCGAAATAGCCTACGATCATCCTCATAGTGGCTTGCAAGCTCAATAGCCTCCGTTAAAGTCTGGCATCTGAAGCCAATAACTCTAGATCTCAGCACAGGGTTCAGTCCCTCCACAAACCTCTTGGCTCTATTCTTCTCAGAAATTGCAGCCTGAGAGAACTGCTCTAGCCGAAGGAAGGATGACTCATACTCAGCCACAGATAGGCTACCCTGCTTCAGGTTCTTGAATTCTCTGTCTAGCTTATCCCTCTCATGCTCAGGGAAAAATCACTCATAGAATACCTCTCGGAACTCATCCCAAGAGATCATCAGCAGGTCCGCATTTGAAAATTTGGTGCGGCGCACTGTTCTCCACCACTGATCCGCAACACCCTTGAGTTGAAATGCCGCTATCCGGACCCACTTCTCTACTGGACACTCGATCCCCTCAAGGATCATCTCCACTTCCAGGAACCAAGCCTCACAATCCACTAGTGTGTCACACCCATCAAAAGTCGATGCGCTAAGCTGGCGGAACTACTGCCAAAGGACTGGGCAAAACCCTGCATCATCTCGCCAAATTCTTGTCTCATCCCCCTCCAAGCACTACCCTCTCCAGTCTCGGAGTCAGGTACAGTGGTCTTGCCACGACTGCGACCTCGGCGAGATATCTTCCTGCCAGCACCACAAAACACAACAATCAAAAAATTTAGGTGCACGACTCTCTATTGTGCCGTCCTAGGGAGCCACTAGACCGAACATTACCAAGCCGGTGCACTAGGTGTAACCTTAGCTCTGATACCACTCTGTAACACCCCGATCCCGGGCACGCTACCAAAACACAGTATCAAGCATAATTACACTAATTACAGAAACATTAAATAATTGTAACTAAGGCTCACCTTCAGGATTACAATGCACGGCTAGAAGCTCCAACTCCTACACTGGAACTTGATTGCACGTGGTCTGCACCTAAAAACCTAATAAGCACGTGTGAGTGACATCTAAGTCACCCAGTACGCGTCCCAAATATACAAACCACAAAATCTCGGCAAAACCGCAAAAACTCATTTCTTTTAATTATTTTTTTCAAAACTTGGTTTTCTTTTTGAAAATCATCTTTTCTTTTATTGGGAATCATTTTGGAATTCAATCCCAATTCCATACTCTTTTCAAAAGCCATGTTTCTTTTCTTTTCTCAAAACAATTGGAAACTCATTCCAAAACCACTTTCTCTTTCAAAACACACTTTTGCATTTTCTTTTAAAACCTTTGGAATTCATTTTCCAAAACATGTCTTTTCAATACTTGGGATTTCTTCCCAAAATAACACTTTTCAAATTCACATTTCTGACCAGATCCAGCCTAAAACACAATGCATCACGGGCTCAAAACCAAATCATAAATACAGGATGGCGTCTGGTAAAAACATCTTCACTATTTCACTTCAGGATTTTAGGACTATTTCATCCGTCCAATCCTGACCAAATCACATTTCTTTTCTTTATTCATTTCCACTTTCTTTACTGTTGTTACCTTGATCAGGGGTAACCAGGCGCACAAGCAGTAGGTGAGGCATCCTTCCCCTACCTTCCTGCACTGCCGCCGTGAAATTCCCCGTGTGGGATATCACCGCCCTGGCCAACCGGCCTCAATTCATTTCTCATATGTGCATGGGGATACGTCTCTGTCTGACGCCCCATCGATGACCCGAACAACTAGTTCCAATGACCCAGGCTCAGCCTACACCGTCGGTGACCCGAACAACTAGGCTAAAAAACCTATGCTCAGCCTACACCATCACGAGCTTGGTGACCCGAACAACTAGGTACAATGACCTAGGCTCAGCCTACACCATCGGTGACCCGAACAACTAGGTATAAAATCCCAGGCTCAGCCTTCATCGTCTCAAGCTCAGCAACCACATTATTAGTGTTCTGTTTCAAAACTCTTTAAACTTTCTTTTCACACCATTTCCCATTTCATTCTTTTCGTTGCAGGACTCTATCTCCTTGCAACACTTGACCCTCTACTAGGGGTCCCAACGCAAGCCATGAAAACCATGCTTAAAATCATAAATTGGATCTCATGCCCAAAACCACACAAAATCATCTGTTTCATTCATTTATGGGATTAAAACCCAAAATCACGTCCAAATCTATTTATTTGGGTTCCACATTCCTTCATGTCATTACACGGGGGAAACATCATTAACACATACTCAACATACCATTAAAACCATTTATCCTTCATTTAAATCCATATATATGTAAACATGGTTCAGGGAAAAAACAGTAGACCGAATCTCCAAATCGGTATACTGAAGATCCCTAGTTCGATATACTGAATATTTTCGGTATACCGAAAACCCTTGAATCGGTCGATCAGACGTTTTCGGTCTACCGATATCAGGTATCTGGCTAATCTAACAGAGATCGGACCCCCCAAACATCCATCATAAATTATCAATAAATCATGGGGTGTAGCCCCTTAAGTCTACTTCAAAACCCCTCAAACCATTCATGATTCCATCCACCACACAGTTCATACGAAAATCATAAGGGGAAGGGGCTCAAGAACGACTACTGTAGCCTTCAACCACAAATTTACATTTTCCCCACATATATCAATCCTAACCGCATGATATCTATATTCTCATGCTATATATCACATTCCCAGTCATTTCATGATTTTTCCACAATTTTTCATGCATTTATCTCAATTTTCATGCAATTAACCCATCGTTAATGAAACGTTGAACGGAGGAAGGGAAACTGGTCGCATAGCTGCAGGCTCAGCCCTCCGGTGACCCTCTTGCACTCCGACGAACCTCCTTGCACCCCGGTGAAGCCTCCTTTGCCAGTGGAACACACGAGCGGCTCACACCACCTCCTCGGTTGCACGTCGCCGTTCTTCCTCTCCCTCTTCCTCCTTGCATCGCGGCTCCCCTCTTCCACGCGCCTCTACCTCTCTTATCCTCTCCTCCTCCCACACCACGCCAGCCGCCCATCGCATCGGAGATGACGGCGAGGCACGGGTCGCTGGATGGTGGTGGCACGGGCTGAGTAGGGTGAACGGGAAGAAGACGGGTGTGTGGTGAGCTCGTGAGTGCGAGAAGGAGAGAAGAAAGAAAGAAAAGAGGAAAGATCGGACACATAAATCGAGGCGACTGTGCATCCTCAAACCGGACTCCACATTGGTCTTAGATCACTAACAGGTGCACAGAAAGCCAACCACCAGCTCACACATCCAAAAACAACAGATTATCCATTAATAAACCATTTAAGCAATATTACAATTAATTACATGGTTTACAAATAGAAATGGATAATCAGGCCTAGATGTCACAACAACCGATGGGTTCTACTGTTTGGGTTTTCTGAACTTTTCGTATATGGGTCAGGTAGTTTTCACTAGTGAGAATCACTGGTCGATTCTCCTAGTAGAGTGGCAGATCTCACTGGCAAAAATAGCCAATGGATCTAGGTGGCGGTTTTAACTGGTGTAAATGGCTAGTGAATCCATTATTTTTCAGTAATTCAAACCCTATTTTCAGTAACTATGCTTTGATATAAAATGTGAATAAATCCTGTTAATGCATGTGGACCCATAAATGATTAAATGCTTGTGACAATGGTTGTGTAAATAAAATGTGGAATAAAAGTGTGGTAATGATAATTTCCTAAAGATAATTAAGGAAATGCTTGAAAGGTGATTATGAGCCAATAAATGATTAAACAAAGAGAAAATGGGTTTTTGATAAGTAATAAAGAGTTTTGATGAGAATCAGTTTTAAAGAGGCTTTTTTTAGAAATGCATCTATTTTAAAAGTGATTGCCAAGTTTTGTACTGGTGGCGAATCCGTTGTTTTTCAGTAATTCAGACCCTGTTTTTAGAAACTATGCTTTGATATAAAATGTGAATAAATCCTGTTAATGCATGTGAACCACATAAAAGCCAATTGGCTGCATCGACGAGAGGTAGCGAGACCTCTGAGTAGTTGGGGACGGGCCCTAGGTTGTGGTTGCCAAGTTGGTCTGAGGAGTGCGCCTCGTGATTGTGTGTTGTTGTAGTATTGTAGGGTCCCATAAATGATAAACCCAGACTTCCCTCATTGCAGGTGTTGGTCGGGCCTATGGTTGGAGTCCCTAGATATTTGGGCACCGAGGAGCATCTTGAGGACACACCCCGTGCTTGTACCAGAGAGGTACCTTACTTTCAGGCTACAGCTAGGTCAGTTGAACTCCTAGGCGAGTTGGTTCACTACGACACTGCAGTGTGGACGGGGGTGGAGCCTTACCAACTGCTTGTGGCAAGGTCAGTTACCCATGACCAGGGTGATACGACTAGTTTTTGCTGAGACAGTGTGAGTGTGTAGTTTGAACTAGAATTAAGTAGTGTTTTGATTTGTGGTTTTGAACTCGATTCTAATTGAGTTGAGACTTGAGTTTTGAGCTAGTTTCCAGCCTTGGTTTTGTTGTGACATGAGATATGAATTAAATCGTGTTTTGGTTGGACTTTAGTTGAGGAATTTGCCTATTGAACATGCATTAGAAGAATTTGCCTATTGAACATGCATTAGAAGAATTTGCAAAGATGCATAGAATTTCAAATAAAATAAAAGAAAATGTTTTGAGAAGGGCATGATTTGTAATTAGATTTCTGAATATTTTCATAGTTGGCTTTTCAAATAGTACCTCTTATAGATTTAGGGGTTTTCCGCTGATTTTGGTTTTTGGGGCGTGTATTGGGTGACATTAACGTCACTCACATGTATTTTATTTGTATTTGTTTCAGGTACATAGTTGGAGGTGCAGTCTTTCTCTAGTGCACTTCTTGAAGTCACTTAACCATACACATGGTTGGGTAGAAACAATTTTAATTATTTTCCGTTTATTTTTAGAATTAATTTTTTAATTGGATAGTTTCTATACTGTTGTGTAGCACTAGTGCGTTACAGAGTGATATCAAAACATAGGTTCACTAAGTACACCAGCTTAGTAGTGTCCGATTAATTACTCTTTAAAGATTGCACAATGAATAATGATTACACTTGATGTGTTTGCTTGTTTGTTTGTCGTGGTAGCAAGATGTTGCTAAGAAGCCGAGGCAAGGGCAAGGTTTCCGTAGCAAGTTCTAGTAGAGAACAAGACAATGGCTAGGGAGGTATCTAGCAGAAGCTGAGCCATATGATATAGGGGTTCGCCCAGACTTTGGGCAAGGACACCTCAAAGGAAGACCAGTGACTCAAGGAGTTTTGTCATCTCGATGCGTTGACTTTTACTGGCCGAGGCAAGCCAGAAGAATGTGAGGCATGGCTGCAAGAGGTGGAGAAGATTCTGGAGGACATGGAATGTCCAGAAGAGAAATGGGTCAAATTGGCAGCTTTTCAGTTCAAAGGCAAAGCTAATCAGTGGTGGAGAGCCACATGTCGCACCAAATTCTCCAATCAAAACCTATTGATGATTTCTTGAAAAGACATTCGAGAGGTGTTCTATGAAAATACTTCCCAGAACATAAAAGGGACAGACTGGACAAAGAATTCTGGAATCTGAAGCAGAGAGACATGACAATGGCTGAGTATGAGGCGACCTTCACCCAGCTAAAGCAGTTCTCACAGGCTTTTGATAGAAAAAAGCGCAAAGCAAAGAGATTTGTGGAGGGTTTGAGTCCAGGGATCAGATCGAGGGTCTTAGGCCATTAGTGCCCAGCTTTGGCCGATGTTGTAGAGTTAGCAACTCGGTACGAGAATGACCACAAATAGTTCCTAGAGGAGCACCCTAGAGGCAAAGGAAAGACGTTTGCTCTGCAATCTTCTACTTTTAAGAAGCCTAGCTCTAGTAGTTCTGGGAGCTCTAGCAAGAAAAGGAAGGAGCGCTCAAAGTCTATTACTAAAGGAGGATGTGGTTCCTCGAAGGAAGGTGGTGCTAGGTACAGTCAGACTGGTTCGAGCAGTGGCTTGGGAGGGAGAAGAGCTTGTTTTGTTTGTGGCCATACAGGACATGTGGCAGCACAATATTACCATCGACATAGGAACCCGAGAAGATGGTTTGTTACAACTGTGGAAAGGATGGACATGTTCGGCGAAGTTGCCCTGATCGTCCAAAGCAAGCTGATGACATGCCATGCCAACCCACCAAGGATCGGGTGTTCACCATAGCTGTTCCAAATGTCGGTTCCTCTGAGGACGTAGTTGAGGGTAAGGAGCAATAGAATGTTGTGTGTATTATGTTCTTTCTCTTTTATGTGATGATGTACCTAATATTATCTCCCTATGATGATGATGAATATTATTATGTGATGATTAGGTTCTTTTCTTGTGGCTAACTGGATGGTTAGAGTTTTATTCGACTCAAGGAGCTCATTTTCTTTTATCTTTGAGTCTTTTGCTGCTGAGATTAGAGACAGGCTAGCTAGATTGCCTTTCCATCTTGATGTGGTGACCCCACTAGGAGAGCACATCCTAGCATGGAAATATTTACAGTCAGTCAATGTGAAACTGGGAGACTAGGATTTCAAGGCCAATCTGATAGTGATGAATATGCAGTAATATGACACTATCCTAGGGATGGACTAGCTAGCACCGCATTCAGCTATGATCGACTATGAGAAGAGGAGGGTTATGGTGGAGTGTTCGGGCTAAAGATTGTACATTGTGTAGGGAACCAGACCAAGAGGACACAAGAAGATAATTTCTATGATCAAAGCCTACCGCCACTTATCTAGAGACTGCATGGGATATCTTGCCAGTGTGACGGTGTCATTTTCTTCTATCTTTAAGATACAAGACATACCATTGGTCCAAGAGTATCTTGATGTTTTTTCAGAGGACTTACCTGGAATGCCACCACATAGAGAGGTTGAGTTTCAGTTGATCTGGTGCTAGGATCTAGTTCTATCTCGAAGATCCCTTACAAAATGGCACTAGTTAAGCTGAGGGAGCTCAGGAGTCAGCTCCAAGAGCTACTGGATAGAGGATTCATTAGACCAAGTGTGTCACCTTGGGGTGCACCAGTGTTGTTCGTCAAGAAGAAGAATGGTTCACTCTATCTTTGTATAGATTATAGGATGCTGAACTAGATCACTATCAAGAACAAGTACCCTCTACCCAGGATAGATGACTTTTTTGACCAGCTACAGGGAGCTTCAGTCTTTTCGAAGATCGACTTGAGGTCAGGGTATCACCAACTGTGGATCTAGGACACTAATGTACACAAGATAGCATTTCGTACTTGATATAGCCACTATGAGTTTCTAGTTATGCCATTCAGGTTGACGCATGCACTTGCTACTTTTATGGACCTGATGAATAGAGTATTCAAACCCTACCTGGATCAGTTCGTGGTAGTGTTCGTTGATGATGTGTTGGTGTACTCCCCTGATTTAGAGACTCACCAGATGCATTTGAGGACTGTGCTAGAAACCCTGAGGTAGCATCAACTCTATGCAAAGTTCTCAAAATGCGAGTTTTGGCTGGAGGAGGTCACGTTTCTTGGCCACATCATTTCAGGCGAGGGAATCAAGGTAGATCCAACCAAAGTTGAGCCAGTTAGCAACTGGAATATGCCCAAAACTGTGACAAAGATCAAGAGTTTCTTAGGCTTGGTAGGTTATTATTGGAGATTCATATGGGATTTTTCCAAGATTGCAGTACCTCTAAATAGATTGACACAGAAAGAGGTTCCTTTCATCTAGACTAGCATTGCGAAGAGAGCTTTAATGAATTGAAGACTCGTTTGGTCACATCTCCAATGTTGACTCTACCCACTAGGAGTGGAGGTTTTGCAGTGTACAACGATGTTTGTGGGATAGGGTTTGGGTGCATATTGATGCAGCGTGGGAGTGTGGTGGCATATGCTTTGCACCAGCTAAAGACTCATGAGAGAAATTACTCCACCCATGATCTAGAGATGGCTGCAGTGGTCATTGCTTTAAAGATTTGGAGACATTACCTGTATGATGAGCTGTTTGAGGTATTCATAGATCACCAGAGCCTGAAATACATTCTCACCTAGAAAGATTGAATCTAAGATAGCGAAGATAGATAGAATACCTCAAGGACTACGACTTTAGCCTGTCCTACCATCTTGGGAAGGCTAATGTAGTAGCTGATGCTCTGAACCAACACACTCATACTATGGCCAACCTGATGATTAAGGAATGTTGCTTACTAGAGGAGTTGGTTGAGTGTAGATTTTGGAGACAGTCTCAGGAACCTGCTGGGGCTTAGGTGGCAAATCTGTCTGTTTGCCTAAGATTATTAGAGGCAATTGTGGTTGCTCAGCAACTGGATCCTTTTGTACAAGAGAGTTTGGCAAAGTTGGAGGCAGGAGAGGTGCCTCACTTCTCTATTGTTGTGGATGGAGGGCTTAGATTTGATTTGTGTTTGTACGTGCCTCAAGTGGGGAAAGTAAAATAGAGACTACTAGATGAAGCCCACAAGTCTAGATATACTGTTCATCTAGGGAGTACCAAGATGTACAAGGACCTGAAAAGAAATTTTCGGTGGCCTGGAATGAAAAAAGAGATTGCTAAGTATAGACACCACAATTTTGAGCTCATTTGGCAGCAAGCTCCTCTGATTGATGCTCTGGTCGCAACCACCAAAATCCTAGCCCACACAGGTCCCAATCAGACCCACACTAGCCCACTTGACCCAGTAAAACACTACCCCATTAAAATCCACTGAAAAACAAATAAAACACTTAATCCAGCTAAAATCCACCTAAAATCCCACAAAACCCTAATAAAAACCCTAATCAAACAAAATCCAATCAGATCCACTTAAAAATCAAACAAAAACCCTAACTTAAATAAAATCCAATCAAATCCACCAAAAAATCAAACAAAAACCCTAACTTAAACAAAATCTAATCAAATCCACTTAAAAATCAAACAAAAACCCTAATCCACTTAAAACCCACTTAAATCAACTTAAAATTCAATAAAACCCAAATTAATCAAATTTTTAAACCCTAATCAAGTGAAAAGAAATTAAAATCCATTAAATAAGACAAA
>JAMKQA010004469.1:0-13486 GCA_024699735.1 Posidonia australis | reverse complement strand
ATGTTGAAATTGTACTAAAACATTAGCCACGATGTTAGCCATGGCATTATTATATGTTGTAGCGGTGGCTAATTTTTGCCACAGCCTTGGCCACGATGTTGGCTACGAAATTTATGACAAAGAAATAACTATAGCCTTGGCCACGAAAAATACTATGACTAAATTAGCCATAATCTTAGCCATGGAAAATACCGTGGCTTAATTAACTATGGCATGGCCATAGATCTTAATGCGATAAGAATACTTTCGTTATCATGAATTAACCATAGAATTAAACCATGACTAAATTAGTCACGATCAACTAAACAGTGGTTAAAATTTAGATATGGGACTTTTAACCATGAGCTATGCTACAATTAGAAGTTGTGGCTAAATTTAATTAGTCATGAATTTTTTAGTATTAGCTATAGAATTTAGCTATGACTAAAATCCAATTTTTTTGTAATGTAGGAATATGATTGTAGCTATAATCGACACATGTAAAACTGTTGACGGATACTCTCTAAGGTTTTCTTTTGGTGGATTCCACTTGATGGATTCTAAAATTGTAACCTTTTGTGTTGCTCGGTGAGTCATTTTCTATCAATATGGACAATGACTTATTGTCACAGTGGCTGGGAGAACTTCAAACTCGCCACAGGTCTCTAAACCGATAACAAAAAAAAACTTTCTATCAATATGAGTTTATAAAGCAACATGAACGTGGAGTTTATAAAGCAAGCACCAAAGTCAGCTCCTTTCTCAAAATAAAGATCTAAATTGTAATCAACAAATCATGTCAAGATTTCATAATCCCATCCATCTATTTTCAAAGTATTGTTTTTATTTCAAAAAAAAAGGAAAAGAAATTCTAGTATTAGTGTGTGAGCTTGACTACAACATGGGCCTAACTTCAAATGATAATTGGCACATTGTTAATTAGTCATACGGACATCTTTTTCGTTTGCATTGGAACCACATTTTCGGCTGACCGTATTATTCAGAAAATAAATTTATCAACAAAACATCTCTGGAAGACCAGCTTGTCAGTTGTGCCAGCCTCCATTAGGATGTAATTAATTATTTAAAATGATTGTTTTGAGACAAAATTTCCAAAAATAGAAGAAACGTTTATTACAAGGCACCTAAAATTAGGGGAACCCAAAGATGGTTCGATTTAATTTTTAAATGATAGTCGGTTCACCTTTTAAGGTACGAATTATCCAAACCTAACCCAGCTTTTAGTATAATATAAGCTCCTCAACATACTTCAATTAAGTTTGATGAATTTGATATATTATTGAGATAAGTCCCAAATTATGTTAAAACTTAACAATATTCTTTCTCTTTTAGAATCGTATGTGTTGTCGCACTATCTGTTAGTCAAAAATCATCTTAAACCATCTTTGATTTAACCAATGTATCACAAAAATTTATTTCTATACAAATATGCAAAATATATACATTAATTATGATTACAAAGATGAACAACAATATAGATATAAATAAAGCTTAAGAGAAATTAATAAATTCTTCAAGGGATTATTATAGAAACTTTGTCCTTTCTTATTTAATATTTTCTCACTAGTAGTAGTTTGAAGTTGAAGAATTATTCTTTCACTTCTATAGTTTGATGCTCCCTTTGAATATTTTGCATCATCAACCACGACCACGTCGATGACCATGTCCTCGACAAGATTTTCTTTCGTAAAATGATACCTCATTCACTTCAAGGAATGAGACTCCATTCACTCAAAGGAATGATTGAGATCCACTTGGTCAGGTCTAGTGGTTCTTTATTAAAAGTTCATTGTTTTGTTAAACCATGAGAAGACAACAAATCAGTTCATAATTTATTTTTAAATTCTACCCTTGATATACTACTTCGGGGGCATATTCGAGGCATGAAAAGTAGTGTTTTTTTAAACCTATTTTTATATTTTCCTTTTTCTCTACATGATATTAGTTGTAGAGTGATTTTCGATAAAGTAGAATTATACTTACAAACAGATTATAGAATATTGCAACTTTAGGTGCATCTAATTCTAATGAGTTTTTGGGAGGAATATGCACTTCTAGTGTTTGTATTTCTCATTTAAATTATTCCACAAGAGAAGGGGATTTTTCTTTTGCTGTAAGATATTTGATTTTCAATTCTTCCTGAATACAAGAAAATAATTGCTTTTATATGATCTTGCAGGGATGAGGTATTTTCTTATTGAATAATTTTTTTGAAATTCAACTACATTGTGTACTTAAAACTTATTTTGTAACTTTAAGAGCTTCGTGCACATAATGTGTAACATCCGTAAATTCATTTTGTAATTATGTACATTTTAATAAATTTATTTTTAGACGGGTGTTACTGTCTCGAAGTCTATTTGTGTGATTTTGTGGTTTTAAACTTGAGCCTCGTGGATCGGCTGCTGATTGAGTGGGTCCTATGTTTGTCCCTGTGTAGTTGGCACTGTACGTAGTTGACACTGTGCATGTGGCACTGTGCTATGTGGGCCTGTGTTTGTGGGCAGGTTGGTGGTATGGTTCGTTGCTGGCTCGTGCTCTGGAGTTGGCAGGTGTGGCAGGAGGTTGAGTCATGGTGGTTGCATGCAAGCATGGAGGGTTAGTTGAGCACCTATATATCTTCCCTAGTGTGTGGGTAATTAAATGGCGCAAGCATGCACGCTTCCCCCGCCACTTCCTTCCTCTTCTTTCTCCTCACCTTCCCGCAAACACCAACGCCTCTCCTCCCTCTTTCTCCCCAGGCTGTCGGTACTCCACCTCCTCTCCTCCACCTTTCCCCACCTTCACCTCTCTCCCTCCCAATCACACCCCCACTCCCTCGTCCTCTCACTCCCACTCACCCTTCCTCTCTCACCTCTCATTTCCCCTCCCGTTTTCACCTCTGTTTGGTGTGGTTGAGAGAGAGCAGAGATTGGTGGCAGCTTGAGTCAGCGTGTGGTGGTGAGACAAGGTTCCTTGAGGTGCGTGTGTGGCTCTGGAGGCCGTGGGCACACTGGTGGTGCGACGGTTATCCGAAATTGGGCATCGGATAGTCGGAGAATGTGTTTTAGATACGCACTTCCAATCCAATGTGAAGAAATCATGAAAAATGATAGAATTGCCTAGGATGTACGTAATCTAGGCTAAATTTAATATTTTGGATTTTTTGGTGATTTATTGTGGCATATGGTAATTTATGGTAGTTGTTGGGTTTGGGTCCTTTCTGACCCCTCTATGCTTGGAAATTGATATCTCCTTGTGTGGTAGATGGATTTCGATTTTGTTTGTTAGGTTTTGGAGTAGACTTAAGGTTCTACAACAATTTTTTTTTTTGGAATTTTTTGTTGTCATTTTGCAAGTTCACGCTTAGCTGCCACTTTGAGTGAAATTTTTGGTTTTCTGACAGAATACCCAAGGCATGGGCCGAATGCACGGCCCTCATGTGTGGGTTGGCCAGGGACAATTTTTGGGTGTTCTTTGTAATTTTGAGTATTTAGAACCCAAGTTTAAAGCTTATGTTTGCACGAAAATGAATTATATGCTTTAAGAATGACTTTTGGGTTTTTATGATAAATATAGTGATTTTTGAGAAAACGGTTTTGAAAGGAATGTGTTGGCCCATTTGGGAAATGATTTTTCATATTTTCTGTTTGCGGTTCGAGAGATCGTAGGACCGTGTTGTCGAGACCAGGGACTGTCATGACATTCTAGGGTGGTCACGCGTGTCTCCCTAGTTGAGGTCGAGGGCTGAGATACCTGAGGTGGAGATTTGTCGAGTCTTAGAGCTATAAGATTCCTTGATTGTCTTTCAAGGCTAAGGTTGAAGTCCATGGGTCAAGGTGTTTTGTAGTATAACGGGGAGGTATGATACTCTTACTATTGTAGTGAGCACTGAGGCTCGGGTGTGGAGGTATGAGACTCCCTCCTGATCACCTTGTGGAGGACATCGTTAAGAGGCATACCCTATGGAGGCTAGTGCGATGGAACACATGCCCCATAATTGGTAGCGTTCTGAGAGACAAGATTACCTTCACAAGAGGAGTTGGCTTTGTGAGAGTTCTCCAAGTGGGAGAATCTTGGGACGGCGTAGCTCCTACATAGGGGTGGCATACTATGGTAGTGCAATGCACTTCGGTGACTATTTGTGGCCAAAGTTGATTGCTTGGAGTTAGATTTCCCAACTCATTATGTGTGGTTTTGGCCATTGAGGGCCTCGCTTGTGTTTTGGATTCGTAGACCCTTTGCCTGTTTGGTTTAGCTAGTGTAAGTCGTGTTTCTTGTGGTTTGGGCCTAGTAGGGCATTATTTCGTAGTTTTCAACATGTTGGGCCTGAGTTTTTGGTTTTTAGTGAATTTAGAGAGAATGAATGTGAAATGGTTCAAAGGAAAATAATTGTAGTTTGTTTTCTATCATTTTCGTATGATACGTGCTTGGTGACTTTTGTCACTCACACTTGTTTCTCGTGGATTTGGATTGTAAGTGCAGGTGAGCAGGTAGGTTTTGCATAGTGCACATAGTCTAGAGTCTCGTAGCCGCACACACAGGTTCCTGGTTGTTTAGATATTACTGTTTAGCTTTGATTTCCTGTAATTTAATTTATTGTGGAAATTTAGAGCGTTACAAATTTAGTATCAGAGTAGATTTGGTAATAGAGCACCAAGTTCACTAAGTTGCACTACCCTAGAGTGTCCAGTCTTAAAACTCCATAGGTTTTACATGCATGGTATAGTCTGCACTTGATGTTTTCTTCATGGATTTCTACTTGTTGTATTATTTGAGCAGGTGTTTTACCTCTCTCCTTTTGCAAGAGGCCTCCTTGTGGATGCAAGGGTAAGGCCTCAGCCAAGGTTTTCAAGCCTCATGAGGAAATGGGTGGATAGAAGGCTATTCGTGCCGAACTGCGGAGCTTGGCGCACGGGATCTCCCATACTTTCAACAGGACCAGTTCCAATGAGTCGCCGGATGACCATGGTTGAGCCATTTCACGAAGCTTCATCCACCATCGTTCAAGGGCAAGGTCAGTGCTATGTAGAGTGAGGCTTGGCTGGAGAAGGTGGTGAAGATGTTGGAGAGCATGACGTGCCCAAAAGAGCATTAGGTGTGCTTGGCAACTTATCTACTAGATGGTGAGGCAAATAAGTTGTGGAAGTTAGTGAAGCGGCTGACGTTTTCGGTCTCAGTAACTGCTCGTATCCAGTAGAAGGATTTCAAGGTTGCCTTCTATGACAAGAATTTCCCCACTCATGTGAAGGAGCAGTTTCGTCGAGATTTTCGGAATCTAGAGCAAGGCACTATGTCGATGCTCGAGTATGAGATTGAGTTCGCCTGACTGGAACGTTTCGCTCCTGCCTATGAGTCAAAGGGGGAGCGGGGGCAGAGGTTTTAAATGGCTTACAATCAGGATTGTGGGTGAAGGTGATGGGCTATCGATGTCAGACCGTGGAGGACATGGTAGAGATGGCCTATCACTTCGAGGCAGAGCACAAGAAGTTCCTGGAGAGCCATTCTAAAGGGATGGGTAAGTCTTCTTTTACTTAATAATTCTCCATCTCCAGTCCTCCAAGTATTAGTGATTCGGATAGTCTTGAGAAGAAGTAGAAAGAGAAGTCTAGTGGTACCTCTATGGGCCGGCATAGCTTCTCTGGTGGTAGTGGAGCCGGCTGTAGTTAGACACGTTCCAGTGCTCCTCGAGGAAACCAGTGCCTCAATTGTGGTCAGGCGGGTCACATTGTTGCATATTATCCTCATCCCCAGTAGACTCCAGCCCTGGTGGTATGCTATAAATGCGGGAAGGCGGGACATATCCAGAGATCTTATCCAGAACTACCTAAGAAAGGAAGTGCACCACAACAACTGATGAGAGGACGGGTGTTCACTATTGCAACTCCAAATGCTGGACCTTTGGGAGATGTAGTTGAGGGTAAGGATGATTAGTTAGTGTTGTAATCCTCTATAACTATTGTAATATTTCCTATAACCTGGACAAATACCTGATGTATGTATGTGGTATAGTTGTTTTGCTTGGTTATTAGGTTCTTTTCTTGTGGCTGATTGGATGGCCAAAGTATTGTTTGACTCAGGGAGCTCTTTTTCCTTTGTCTCTGAGTCTTTCGCGGTAGAGTTGGGAGAGAGACTGGCTAGGTTGGCTTTTCATCTCAACATAGTAATGCCATTGGGAGAGCACAATTTGGTGTGGAAGTATCTATGGTCGGTCGACTTGATGCTGAATGATAGAGAGTTTGACGCTAGCCTGATCATGATGGACATGCAATAGTATGATGTGACACTCGACATGGACTAGTTGGCGCAGCAGTCCGCTTTGATCGATTGTACTCAGAGGAGAGTTTATTTTGGGTCTCTTGATGATGGATCTTTCTTTATGCAAGGTCGGTGTTAGGGTGAGCCTAAGCTTGTCATTTCAGTTATGAAGGCTTATCAGTCTTTAGCTAGGGGTTGCATGGGGTATCTAGTTAGTATAGTTGCCTCCACTTTTCCTGAGTTGGGTGTTCACAACATCTCTATGGTGTGTGAATATCCTGACATTTTCCCTGATGATTTGCCTGATATGCCACCTCATAGGGAAGTAGAGTTCTCGACTGATCTAATCCCTAATTCTGGTGCTATGTCAAAGCCTCCCTATCGCATGGTGTTAGTGGAGTTGCGAGAACTTAAGACCTAGTTGCAGAAGTTACTGGACAAGGGGATTATTAGGCCAAGTGTGTCTCCTTGGGGAGCGCCTATCTTGTTCGTCCGTAAGAAGGATGGTTCGCTCCAGCTGTGTATAGATTATCGGATGTTAAAGCAGATCATGATGAAGAACAAGTATCCCCTACCCCACATTGATGACCTATTCGGCCAATTGCAGTTTGCCTCGATGTTTTCAAAGATTGATCTAAGGTCAAGGTATCACCAGTTGAGGATATAAGACTCAGACATTCAGAAGACTGCCTTCTAGACGCAGTACGGGCATTATGAGTTCACGATCATGCCTTTCGGCTTGACCAATGCATCGACTGCATTTATGGATTTGATGAATGGGATTTTCAGTTCTTTTTTGGACTAATCCGTTGCAATTTTTGTAAATGACATGCTGGTTTACTCCCCTGATGTGGAGACTCATGTCTTACACCGAAGGGCAGTTTTGGATACTTTAAGACATCATCAACTGTATGCCAAATTCTCTAAGTGTGAGTTCTAACTGAGTGAAGTTATGTTCCTTGGCCATTTGATTTTTGAAGAAGGCATCAGGGTTGATCCTGCGAAGGTTGAGGCAGTGAGTAGTTGAGAGCGACCCAGGATAGTGACTGAGATCAGAAGTTTCTTGAGTCTAGTAGACTATTATAGGAGGTTTATCAAGGATTTCTCTTCCATAGCCATACCTTTGACAGAGTTGACCACGAAGGGAGTTTTGTTCTATTGGGACTAGAATTATGAGACAAGCTTTTAGGAGTTGAAATCTCGTCTGGTTTCTACCCCTATGTTAATTCTACCTCCCAGAAGTGATGGTTTCACTATGTATTGTGATGCTAGTGGTGTTAGGTTGGGGTATGTTCTGATACAGTATAGTAATGTTATTGCCTATGCTTCGCGCTAGTTGAAGGATCATGAGAAGAACTATGCAACCCATGATTTGGAGATGGCTGTCATAGTATTCGCTCTCAAGCTTAGGTGGCATTATTTGTATAGAGAGCAATTTGAGGTTTTCACAAATCATCAGAGTTTGAAGTATATTTTCACACAGAGAGACCTCAACCTAAGGTAGCATCAGTGGGTGGAGTATGTGAAGGACTATGATTTTAGTCTATCCTACCACCCTAGGAAGGACAACATGGTCGTCGATGCTCTGAGTCGGCATACGCACGTGTTAATGAACCTGATGGTCAAGGAGCGGACCATGTTGGGGGATCTAGTGAGCTACATGCCAAGGCGGCAAGCTCGGGGAACGGTTGGTGCTTATATGGCCAGGGTGCATGTTCACCCCAAGCTAGTGGAGTTCATTGCCGCTTGTCAGCAGCTGGATCTGTTTGAGAAGCTAGAGGCTAGTGGAGAGCCTCATTTCTCCATTGGGCCATATGGAGAGCTGAGATATGATATGCGTCTATATGTGCCCCAACATGAGGAGGTCAGGTAGAGATTGCTTGATGAAGTGCATCGGTCAAAATACACTATTCACCCTAGGAGTACAAAGATGTATCGGGACCTGAAGTGGAACTTTTGGTGGCCTAACATGAAGAGAGATGTTGCTAACCATGTGGCAAGGTGTACAACCTGCCAACTAGTCAAAGCAGAGCACTAGAGACCTGGAGAGACCTTATAGCCATTGGATATTCCCGTGTGGAAGTGGGAGTATATCTCCATAGACTTTGTGACTAGTTTGTCCTAGACTCAGAGGAAGAACGACACCATGTGGGTGATCATGGATCGGCTAACCAAGTCTGCTCACTTCTTGGCCATACAGGTGAAGCTTCCGATGCACCGTTTGGCGGAGCTATATGTTTCTAAGGTGGTTTGGCTACATGGTGTTCTGGTGTCCATCATGTCGGACAGAGACACAAGGTTTACCTTAAGGTTCTAGAGGACTCTGTAGGAGGCTTTCGGCACCGTGCTCAACTATAGCACAACATTTCATTCTCAGTTGGACGATCAGATAGAGAGGACCATCCAAACGCTGGAGGATATGCTTAAAGCATGTGCCCAAGTCTTCTAAGAGAGTTGGGAGGACCATCTGTCATTGATTGAGTTCCCCTACAACAATAGTTATCACTCGAGCATCGGGATGGTGTCGTACGAAGCCCTCTATGGTAGGCCATGCAGATTGCCGGTTTGCTGGAGTGTGGTGGGTGAGCATTAATTGATTGGTCTTAAGCTTGTGTAGCTATACGCGAATAAGGTTGATCTGATTCGTAGCTACATAGAGTTGGTAGAAGAGTTTTGTTGATAGAAGGTGGAGACTGCTGGAGTTTCTGATGGAAGACTATGTATTCTTGAAGGTGTCACTGACCAAGAGTGTCATAAGGTTCGAGATGCTTGAGAAGCTAAGTCCTCGCTATATTAGCCCATACTAGATTACCCAGAGGATTGGTGAGGTTGCTTACCAACAGGATCTACCACTAGAGTTGTCGTCTGTGCATGACGTGTTTCATATCTCCATGTTGAGGAAGTGCCTAGCTAACGTATCTCATGTGATTCCAGTTCAGCTAGAGGGGCTCTAGGAAAATCTATACTTTGTGGAGGATGCTGTCTAGATTGTTGATCATAAGAAGTAGGTACTGTGAAACATGGTGATTTCATTGGTCTTGGTATGGTGGCAGTATCAAGGAGTCGAGGAGGCCACGTGGTAGCGTAAGGAGGTCATCCTAGCCCAGTATCCTTATCTTTTCACCTACTAGTGATTTTAAGGAAGAAATCTTCTTTTAAAGTGGTTAGTATGTAATACCTGAAAATTTATTTTGTAATTATTTATATTTTAATGAATTTATTTCTAGGTTGGTGTTACTGTTTCGAGGCACATTTGTGTGATTTTGTGGTTTTGAACTTATACCTCATAGGCCAGTTGCTATTTGTGTGGATCCTGTACTTGTTCTCGTGTGGTTGGCATTGTGTGTGATTGGCACTATACATGGTTGGCATTATGCGTGTGGCACTGTGCTGTGTGGGTTCGTGTGTGGGTCCGTGTGTGGGCCTGTGTTTGTGGGCTTGTTGGTGGTATGGTTCGTTGTTGGATCGTGCTCTAGAGTTGGCAGGTGTCGCTGGAGGTTGAGTCGTGGTGGTTGAGTGCAAGCACGGAGGGTTAGTTGAGAAGTTGTATATCTTCCCCAATGCGTGGGTATTTAAGTGGCGTAGGCATGCACGTTTCCCCCGCCACTTCCTTCCTCTTGTTTCTCCTCGCCTTCCCGTAAACGCCAATGCCTCTCCTCCCTCTTTCTCCCTAGGCTGTCGGTACTCCACCTCCTCTCCTCCACCTTTCCCCACCTTCACCTCTCTCTCCCTCCCATTACACCCCCACTCCCTCGTCCTCTCCCTCCCACTCACCCTTCCTCTCTCACCTCTCATTTCCCCTCCCCTTTTCACCCCTATTTGGTGTGGTTGAGAGAGAGTAGAGGTCGGCGGTGACTTGACGCGGCGTGTGGCGGTGCGACAAGGTTTCTTGAGGTGTGTGTGTGTGGCTCTAGAGGCCGTGGGCACATCGATGGTGTAGTGGTCGGTAGGAATTGGGTGTTAGGTCGTCGGAGAGTGTATTTCAGGTACGCACCCTTAATCCAATGTGTAGAAATCATGAAAAATGGTAGAATTACCTAAGATGCATGTAATCTAGGCTAAATTTAATATTTTGGATTTTTTGGTGATTTATTGTGGCATATGGCAATTTATGGTGGTTGTTGGATTTGAGTCTTTTCTAACCCCTCTATGCTTGGAAATTGATATCTCCTTGTGTGGTAAATGGATTTCGATTTTGTTTGTTAGATTTTAGAGTAGACTCAAGGATCTATAACATTTTTTTTTATGTAGAATTTTTGATGGTCATTTTGTTGGTCTACCCTTAGCTTCCACTTCAAGCGAAATTTTTGGTTCTCTAATTTCTGGACTTTCTGATTTCTGACAGAATACGTCGAATGCGTGATCCACATGCATGGGTTGGCTAGGGACTATTTTTGGGTGTTTTCTATCATTTTGAGTTTTTAGAACCCATGTTTAAAGCTTATGTTTGCATGGAAATGAATTATATTCTTTAAGAATGAGTTTTGGGTTTTTATGATAAATATAGTGATTTTTGAGAAAACGATTTTGAAAGGAATGTGTTAGCCCATTTTGTAAATGGTTTTTCGTGTTTTCTGTTTGCAGGCTAAGATATCGTAGGACTGTGTCATTAGAACCAGGGAATGTAACGACATTCTCAAGTGGTTAGTTGTATCTCCCTGGTTGAGATCAGAGGTCGAGATACCTGAGGTGGAGATTCGTTGGATCTTGAAGGTATGAAACTCCTTGACTGTCGTTTTGAGGCTAGGATTGAAGTCCACGGGTCAAAGTTGCTTGTGCCATGATGGAAAAGTATGATACTCCAGTCACCTTGAGCACAGAAGCATAGGTGTTGTTGGATGTGGATGTATGAGACTCCTTCTTGAGCACCGTGTGAAGGACGTCGTGAAGAAGCATACCCTGTAGAGGCCAATGTGGTGGGACACGTTTCCCATAGCTGGTAACGTCTTGAGAGACAAGACTGCCTTCCTAGGAGAGATTGGCCTTATGAGAGTTCTCCAGGTTAGAGAATCGCAAGATGGTACAGCTTCTACATAGTGTGGTACGTTGTGACAGTGCAGTGCACTTTGGTGATTGCTTGTGGCCAGATTTGGTTGTCCGATACTGGCTTTCCCAACTCATTGTGTGTAGTTTTGGCTATTGAAAGCCTTGCTTGTGTTTTGGGTTGGTAGAGCCTTTACTTGTTTGATTTGGTCGGCATAGGCTGTGTTTCCTATAGTTTGGGCCTAGTAAAGCTTTGTTTCGTAATTTTCGACCTGTTAGGCCCGAGTTTCTGGTTTTTGGTGGATTTAAAGAAAATGATTGCAAAATGGTTTTAAAGGAAAATAATTATAGTTTTGTTTGCTGTCGTTTTCGTAGGGTGTGTGTTGGGTTACTTTTGTCACTCACGCTTGTTTCTCATGGATTTAGGTTGCAGATGCAGACGGGCAGGTGAATTTTACATTGTGCACATAGTCTAGAGTCTCGTAGTTGCACACACAGATTCCTGGTTATTTAGATATTACTGTTTAGTTTTAATTTCCTATATTTTAATTTATTTTAAATTATTGTAAAAATTTAAGATGTTACATAATGTATTTAAAACTAAAAGAAAATAGCAACACACACTTGACTATGAAAAAAGAATAGAAGTAGAGAAGAATTTCAAGTGCAAACTAATATCATTTACAGATTTATTTATTGTTGTGCCTTCTGCATCTTATCTCAACTCTTTTATATAAACATAGGGAAGATGCATGAAAAGACCGTAGGAAGAAAAAATATATATTTACTGATTTCAAAGAGATACATGAAAAGACTTAAGAATAATAATGTCTAATATTGGGCTCGAATCCTAGGAGAACTTTAAACTCGCCACAGGTCTCGGGTTCGAATCCTGGGACATTCACCTTTTATTTATCTCAACCGTTAACAAAAAAATAAAAATAATAATGTCTAATATTACAATAATGCATAGAGACAAGAGATATAAAATACAAATGGTTGATAGTCCAAAGGTCACCCACTACCCAATGACTGGATTTATAACAAACTAATATTTGTGTAGTTGCAGCCTCCTCCTCCTCAGCTCCTCCCATAGTTAGGTTAGGGGAAGGGAGAGGGAGAACGGGATGGAGAGGGAGAACGGGACCGAGCCATCCACCTCCAGGCCTTTGCTAGCGGAATCTCTCCCGTGTGCACCGTCGGACCCGTCAATCCATGCGTTCTGCCTCACACCACTCCGCCTGTGCCCGCATTTTTTCCCCTGCTCCGCCCCCTTTCGCTGCACACAAACTCGATTGATCTACCTCTCGCAGATCTGCTTCTCCCTACGTCTACTTCTCAGATCTGTCTCTTGCAGATCTGCTTCTCCCCACTTCTACCTCTCGCAGATCTGTCTCTTGCAGATCTGCTTCTCCCCTTTCTTCTTCTCAGATCTGCCTCTCGCAGATCTGCCTCTCCCTCCTCCTTTTCTCTATCCGATCGGACTACGCCTACTAACAGATCTACGTCTAGTAGATCTACGCGAACATTGTTTTTTTTCGGACGACTTCATCTCAGATTCGTCGATTGGATGCAGGTTCGAAAAACTTAGTAAACATCTGCTTGTTAATGACATAATTTCTTTGACAATCTCCTGGGTTGAGTGTTTGGGTGCAGGATCTGAACAAAACGAGTCTTTGCAATCCATCTCTCCATTCCAGCAATCCAGAGGCTTGGAAATTATCCCTTGCCTCTCCTATAGCACCACCTGGAGAGGCTGTCCAGGAGATTCTAATGGATTGAGCAGTTGTGCTGCTCTTGTATAATGGTTTTCTTTTTGGGACTTTATACTTGTGTGACCCATTTTTGTTGCATCAAGGGCTATTGAACAATTCCACTGTATTTTTTTGTGGCTTAAGAGCCTTGGTGCTGTAATATTTTTGGACCTTTGTATTTCTTACTGGCATTAACGCCGACGAAATATATCTATCTACTAAACCTTTTACCAAAAAAAAAAATATTTGTGTAGTTGCTGAAATGATCACAGCATGGATTGAAGATCATTTCGTCAATGTCAGCTTCTCGTCTTCTTGAGAGGGTTTTGGTTAATTTGAACCAACTGCATGTAGAAGCATATTTTAAGGAGTTCACACATGTGACGATATTTCACTGGGACATACATGCTAACATACCCATTCTTACGTGGCCCAAGTCCTGCCTCTGTTTTGTGAAAACGAATCGAGCACGGAAGAAAACAAGATGAGGTTTTCAGACAGTGATGACATGG
>JAMKQA010004468.1:0-15237 GCA_024699735.1 Posidonia australis | reverse complement strand
TGATGCCGGTATGTATTTTTGAATTCATGCTAAGACACTCTAAATCTTTTTCACATTATAATATTTATGAAAATAAGCACAAATGAATAATCATCAAAATTAATGTTAATATTTCTAACAATTTCTTCTTTTCCCTTCTCTTTTTTTTCCCTCTCTCTCATGAGCCCTCACAATCCCCGTCCCCTTCTTCTTCCTCGACTGGACCCGTGCCACCACGGACGACGACCCGTGTCACCCCATCCCTTCCAACAGGATGGGCAGCCAGCGTGACGCAAGGAGGAGAGGGAGATATAGAGGGAAGGAGGCTAAGGGAAGAAGAAGGCACCAAGTGAAGGAGGAAAAGGAGAAAGGACGAACCATGGAGTCGAGAGTGAGAAGGAGGGTTGAGTTGAGGGCGCCGCCGCCGTGAGCTTCGCCGGGGCAGGAGAGACTCACCGAAGTTAGGGGAAGCTTGTCGGAGGAGGTACACGACTCCTCTTCTCCTCCGTTCTCTTCTTATAACCTGATATGTTAAATGCATGGAAATAGAGATAAATACATGTAAAATTGTAGAAAAATAGTAGGATTGATGAGAATGTGATAAATAACATGAATATGTAGGTATCATGTGGTTAGGATGGAAATTGGTAGGGTTATACGCGATTTAGGGATGTAAGCTACAGTAGATGTTAATGAGCTTCACGCCTTTGTGATTTTTTGTATGAACTGCATAGTTAATGGATTGTTGAATGGTTTGAAGGGTTTTGAAGTAGACTCAAGGGTTTACCCCCCATGATTTATTCGTATTTTGTGATGCTTGTTTGACGGGTCCGCCGGAGACTCTCACTTCCAACAAATGTGCTGGCTGGAGTAGGAGAGGTGCCCTGATTTAGCAAATCGAATTCCTGTTAGATTAAGCCAGGATACCTGATTTCGGTAGGTCGAAATTATCCGAATGACCGAAATAGGGAGTTTTGGTATACCGAAAATGTTCGGTGGTTCGGTATACCGAACTTGGTTTTCGGTCTATCGATTTTGCTCTAGCCCATATATGTATAAATGTGAACATGAAATGGAAATAAAAAGGTTTTAATTGGAAAATGAGCGTGTGTTAATGGTGTTTTCCCCATGAAAAGGGCATGAAGGAACATGGAACCTAAATAAGTAAGTTTGGGAATGGTTTTGGATTTTAGACCCTAAAAATGAATAAAAGTGATTAAATGTGTGATTTTTGGGCATGAGTCCTAATTTATGATTTTAAAACATTGTTTTAAATGAATTGAGTTGGGATTCCAGTAGAGGGTCATGTGTTGCTTGGAATAAGTTCCTGCAACAAAAAGAATGAAATGAAAATTGTTTTGAAAAGGAAAACTTAAAGAGTTTTGAAAATAAAACACTAATAATGTGTTGAGAAATCACGGGAGTTGGTGTCGACAACGTGGTAGGAGTATGAGACTCTAATGAAACCAATTGTCAGATACGACTGTGGTTGTCAAGCTTGAGACGGTGTAGGCTAAATCTAGGAATATGAGACCTAGGTCATCGACGATGTAGACTGAGCATGGGTTATTAAACCTAGTTGTTCGGGTCACCGATGAGACGTTAGATAAATACATATCCTCGTGCATTTATAAAAAGAACTTGAGGCCAATGGGCCGAAGCGGTGTCCTCTCGCACGGGAAACTTCACTGCGGCAATGCAGAGAGGTAGGGAAAATGGTGTCTTCACCTACTGCTTGTGTGTTGGTTAACTCTGATTAAGGTAATATTAATAAGAAAAGTCGAAATGAAAAGAAAGTATGTGATTTCGAGAAAATGAAAAGGAATGGTTTGGCTAGGATTGGACTTGTGGATGGTCCTAAAATCCTACAGATGAATATGAATTGTGTTTTAACCAGTTACTAGGCAATATTTGTGATTTTGGTTTTGAGTCCGAGAGATATTATGTTTTAGGTTGGATCTGGTTGAAAATGTGGATTTCTTAGAATATAAGAAAGGTTTTGAAAAAGTATAAAAGAGAAAGAAAAGATGAGTTTTGGGGAAAATATGGTTTTGGAGACAATTTCCAAATGTTTTAAAAAGAAAAGAAAAGTGAATTTTGAGAAAAGCATAGTTCTAGGAACAGATTCCCAAGTGCTTTCAAGGGAAAAAGGAATAATATTTTAAAATTGGATTTTCAAAAGAAAACCAAGTTTTATAAATTAAAAGTTGATTTTTTGGCGCTTTTGCTGGATTTTGTTGTTTGTGCGTTTAGGACGTGTACTAGGTAACTTAGATGTCACTTACGCGTGCTTTTCTTAGTTTTCATGTGCAAATTGTGTGCAGTCGAGTTCTGGTACTGGAGTAGGAGCTTTTAGCCGCACATCGTTTCCTAGAGGTGAGCCTTAGTTACAGTTATTTAATTTCACTGTAATTAGTGTAATTTTGCTTATAATACTATGATCTTGGTAGCGTGCCTGGGATCGGAATGTTACATAAAAGTTTGATAGTGATAAAGCTAGAAATGTTTTTACTAGAATGATTGTTATAGAAGAATTACCTTTTCTATTTTCTGAAAGTGTTGGATTTCAGAATTTTATGGCTATTGTACAACCACAATTCAATACTTTATCAAGCACTACTATTGTTAGAGATGTCTTGAAACTTCATGAAAGTGAGAAGTCAAAGTTAAAGGCAATTTTAAATAGGTCTACTTAAGAAATTTGCCTCACTACTAACACATGGACATCAATACAAAATATGTCTTACTTGTGTATTACAGCTCATTTCATTGATGAGGAATGGAAGTTTTATAAAAAAAATCATAAGCTTTTGTGTGATTCTTGGTCACAGTAGCAAAGAGATTGGTAAAACAATTGAATTATGTCTTCTTGATTGGGACATAGAAAAGGTTATATCAGTAACACTAGATAATGCTTTTTCTAACAATGTTGCCTTAGAATACTTGACAAAAAAATCTTTCAAAAAAGAGCAAGCTCATTTATGATGGCAAGTTTTTTCATATAAATGTTGTGCACACATTTTAAACTTGATTGTTAAAGATGTCATGAATGAGGTGCAAACTTCAATCAATGCTATTCATGGTGTAGTTAGATATGTTAGAAATTCTCCTGGCTAAATAATTTAGGACATGTGTGGAATAAGAAAGAATAACATCTAAAGCAACATTATACCTTATACCTTAATGTGCCAACAAGGTAGAATTCTACCTACCTAATGTTCGAAAATGCTTTAAATTTTCAAAAAGCATTTGAAAGGATGGAGGAAGAGACACACTTTGTGCATGAATTAAAGTTAGCACCCCTAACTACAAAAGATTGGAATAATGTATTGATTCTCACTAATTTTCTTAAACGTTTCTTTGATGCTACTAAGACATTGTCGGCATCTTTTCATGTCACATCCAATTGCTACTTTGATGAGATTTTCAAACTTGAAATGGTTTTGAATGATTGGTGCAAGAGCAATGATCTAAGTCTACGATTAATGGCTTGAAAGATGAAAAAAAAAATTGACGAGTATTGGGAGAGACTTGAAAAAAATCAATTTTTTGTTATTAGCTACTAATTTGTTGGATCCTCGTTTTAAGTTAAAATATGTTAAATTTTATTTTGCTACTGTTTATAATGAAAATATTGTTATTGAGTTAATGAAATATGTGAAGGACACATTGAGAGTTTTATACAAAGAATATTAAGCAAAGTATTTAAATGTTAGTGTACCTTCACACTAGTTGGGGGTTCACAAGCTATAGATATGACTAAACAAGAGGAGGATGACTCAGAATCTTTGAAATTGACATTTTGAAAGAAGTTAAACTAGGAAGAGAATGTAAAATTCAAATCAGATTTGGATAAGTACATGAGTGAAAATTGTGAAAAGGAAGAAGTCTCTTTGAACATTTTGACCTGGTGGAAAGTAAACTCAAGCAAGTATAAGATATGTATTCGATCATACATATATTTGATTTTTGTATTCTCTTTCGCTATAAATCGTATGCTTTTCATCGACATTATATTCAATTATACATATGTTTTTCATCAACATTATATTATATTCAAGCATACATGTTCAATATCATATTCAAACACACTTGAAAATCATATGTTAACCTCGATATTATACTCAAGCATACTTGTGTTGTTCAACTTTGTACCAAATTGGACGATCGATTCCATATCAATATGTTAACCTCAATATTATACACGAGCATACATGTGTGAGAGCAGTTTGCGTCGTTTGGCCTCAATCTGGACCGAGCAACTAATCTCGTATCATCTACTAGTTTCAACATTACATTCCTAAATGCATCAAAACCATATGTTAATCTATACACTATGTATATGATTACATATGAATCTTTTTCCGTTTGCCATTAATGCATAAATCTTTATTATATGATAATTTCTTATCCCTTTAGTTTTTGAAATACATGTGCGATGACTGTAACGAGGTTCTTTCATAGTAATTAATAGACCCTTATTAAAAGTGGTTTGAGAGAAGTCCGAATATTAAAAAAATAATACCTTGAGATTTTTTGAAAAAATACAAATTTTACGAAACATAGAAAAGAACCCGTAAATAGTAAATTATTAATTTGATTTCATATGTCTAATTATAAAAACTAAGGAAATAGGGTGTTGCCACACAAAATTCTATCTTTTGATAAAATCTTCAACATTTCCTAGACTGCAAAAGCAAATTTAATAGCTTGATTTCTTGAATAGCAAAATTATGGAAAAAAAATGTTTACCAATCACACCCTAAATTTTAAAGTTCAACACATATATCTTGATTAAACTTTACATTACAAATTTCAGTTGATGGTCAATGAAGAAAATCGCATGTTATGTGACATGCCCATCTATTTGGGTTGTTTTGAAAAATTGAACATTACCTTGACACATTGAGCATTTTACCTTAGTGCACTGATTCATGTACGTCATCAATTCACTCCAACTAAATATCATAAGAGTATGTATGCATGTGTGACCGTGCCTGGTCCAGGGGATCTGGCACGGGGTCACGCCAGAGGAAGGAGGCCACAGCCATGCCAAGATGGCGAAGGCGCGAGATGGGATGAGAACGAAAAGAAAAGGGAGTCGCCACCTAGTCTTTTAAGGGAAAGATGAGGAAAACCACAAACAAATCACACAAAGTGAATGAATGGGATGTAAACGTAAAGGCCAAATGCTACTAACCAGAGGACGGGTAAGGATTCCTATTACGCACGGGGAAGGTGTTAGACACCCTCGTACGCCTAAGAAACTCGGTCTTTCTAGCCTGATTCACTTGCTTGAGGCTGAATGAATGTTTGCTATGCCAAGATTGTGTTCTAATCATGTTGACGTGAATGCCAAGCCAAGACTTGATGGATGTATGAGAGGGTACGCGAAAACTGCAAAGAAATTCTTGTGAAATGATGAAATCGCAAAGTATGGTACAACATAAAAAATCACATGAAATGACGAGGTTTCTAGCGAGAAGGGCTTAGAAAATCATACAGGTCTCAAGAATGTCAAAAATGCAATTGACTTAAGTCGTTAGAATCAAAGAAAGCATCGCAGAAATCAAGGTAGAAAAACTGCAAAGAAGTTGACATAAAACAAGAAAACTGTGACATGTGAAGAAATTCACATAAATGGACGATGTTTTTGTAAAGAACAGTTCGGCAAACTATACTGATGTCAAGGGGATCGAAAATACAACAAATCCAAATCATTACGAATGCAGAAAACACCATAGAAATCCAAACAAAAAAATTGCAAAGGAATCCACATAAAATAGGCAAATGGTGAGATGAGAAGAAAATCACATAAAATGACGATGTTTTTGTAAAAAAAATGGTCAAGAAAACCATACTGTGGTC
The DNA here is from genome assembly GCA_024699735.1 of Posidonia australis. Taxonomy (NCBI): domain Eukaryota; kingdom Viridiplantae; phylum Streptophyta; class Magnoliopsida; order Alismatales; family Posidoniaceae; genus Posidonia; species Posidonia australis. The sequence continues at coordinate 9,390 of JAMKQA010004468.1, read as the reverse complement.
AAAAGGATAGAAGGTGGGGTCAACCCAAGCCATCAAAACCATGGAAAAGGTCGTGAAAATCAAAAAGGAAAAATAATCCATGATGGGGCCAATGTCGGCCTTCAGGCCTGTTAATATACGCCCTTGGGCGATGAAATCCAAATCAAATCGAAAAAATCCGAAAACATGGAATAAAGACAATCAAATCAAACATCAGATGAAGGAATCCGAAGACAAGTGGGAGAAAAATCCATGGAAGAATGCATGAAATGCAGACTTATCCAAAAAGAATGGACTAATGTGCAAATACAGCAAAAACTATGTAAAATGCAAGGAAATGTACCTAAATGGGTAAAAGATGCTAAGGAATGCTTTGGACAAAGGTTATGCATGACTTAGTGCAATAACTGACACACATGTGCATGAATTGATGACACAAGGGCAATTTGGTCATTTTAATGGTCTAATATGATAAATGCATGCATGGGGATAGTGCATGGTCCAAGATATGCGAAAATGTATGAAAAATGTAAAGGAAAAAGAAAACATGCAAAGGAAAAGGTCTCGAAACAATACAACGATGTAAAAACAATAAAGAGCAAGTATGGGGACCAAAACACAAAATTCCCAAAAAAAGTGAAAACCTGGATCAAAATACATTCAGAAACTTTTATCCTAGGTTACAGATGATGGATCAAAGGAAAATATGACACTGGGATGTGCGAATTGTACTTAGATAGTTCCCTGAAAACTCAGGGTCTAATGTGCAAAATTCACACATAGGGTGCAAATCTGACAAAAAATGTGAAATCGGATGTTCATTTACACTTCAAACATGGTTTTTTGATGAAAACTTTATTCAAGTGATGATTTTGCATGCACTAGTGATCAATAAATGTGAAACATATTAAAATGTGATTTAAAATGCACTAAAAACTATCATTAATGATTTAAAAAAGTTTCAGGGACCTAGATATAAATTTTCCTATTTAGAAAAATATTGATTAAGTTCAGGGACTGATTTGCAAAATTTTAGGACCAAAATGTAATAAAAATCAAGTTTTTTTTACATAGTCAGTGTAATTATGGATATTTTTATGGTCTAAAATGCAAATTGTACAAAGGAATGTCTTTTCAAAAACTTTAGGGGCCAAAATGCAAAAATTCAGGACTTAAATGCAATGAAAACATAATCTCAAGGGTTTAAGTGTGATAAAACATGTATGAATAGGACTGAAATGCAATTAAAATTTAAATAGGACAAAAAGTGCAATATTCATAATGCAATTTTAAATTATGAAAAGTCAGGGGTCACAAAATAAACTTTCAGGACTCATTTGCAAAGAAAACATGAAAATAGGGGCCTAACTGTAAAGAAACAAAAATATATGGGAGTAGAAATGGAATTAAAACTTTAACAGGACAAAATATGCAATATTTACAGAAATAATAAAGGAATGAAACTTATTTAAATCTTCAAGGGCTTAAACACAAAATCACAAGACCTAAGTGTAATAAAAAAGGACTTAAAAGTAATAAAAAATGACCTGAATGTAAGAAAAGACCTAGATGTAAGAAAAAAGGACCTGGATGCAAGAAAGAAAGGACCTGGAAGAAATTTCAGGGACCTATAAGTAACTATATTCTGGACCTAAATGTAATTATAAAAAAACTAAAAAAACAAATGGTTAAAATAGGCTATTCGAAGATCGCCGGCGACGCGAATGCCGGTGAGCCCCTAGCGGCAGCAAAGCGGTGGGAGGGTGGCGGCGATGGTCGGAGAAGCAAGGGAACGCCACGACGAGCTCCCCCGTGGCTGTAGGCTAGACTGGGGAGGCCCGAGAGGCCTCCCCCACCTTGGGCTCCGGCGAGCGGCTGTCGTTGCCAGAGAAGACAACTGCGGAGGCGTCTGGAGGCGGTGTCGAGGCTGGGATGTCGCGGCGAGCACCAGTGAACCTCTGAGGAGGCACGGTGGGGCTGTGGAACGTCGCGGATGAAGCTAGAACAGCGTGGGGTGCTCCCCCCGTTGCGGGCTCCGGCGAGGCGTCCCGTCGACGTCGGGGGAGGGGCTACAGCGGTGGAGGAGCGTGGGAAACGGTTGGGGAAGCTCCAGGGGCCCGCGGCGATGCTCCTAGGCGTTGCGGGAGGGGCTGGAATGGCACGGGTCGCTCCGCCCATCTCAGGCTCCGACGATGGGTGCAGCGGCAACGGCGACAGTCGACTGGCCACAGGAAGTCCCCCTCTGAGAGACGGTGGCTTAGGGAAGAAGAGGGAGGAGATGAGGGGGAAGGAAGGCCCACAAGACCTCCTCCAAGCCAAGAGGTTTGAGACCTCGCCGGCGGTGGTGAACCCACCACCGGAGGAGGAAGAAGGCGACACACAAGGCCTCTAAGTTCACTAAAACTTAACCTAGAAGGCTCGAATGAACTCTACAGATGATAAAGTGATATGCAGTGCCAAATGGGAAAGGATTTACCTGGATGGTGGCATGGTTGTCCTCCGGCGAAGCTCGATGGCGGCGCACCTTTAGGCTGATGCTCCGACGGTGTTTCAGTGAGGTTCTTGGGTTGCAAGTGAGTTGACGGAGAGGCTCTGATGGTGGGGAATCGATGGGTCTCTCTGGATCAGGGGCATGGAAAGCTTGGAATGCGGTTCTCCTCTCTCCAGCGACCTCTATTTTCGTTTCTCCTCTCCGCTCTCTCTAGTTCAGTCCAGATTCGGTCCCATTGGTGGTTTCTCCAGGTGTTTTAAGAGGGATGGGTGGTGCGAGGGGATCGTGGGTGGTGATTGCAGTTGTCCAGAACGTGAGAAGGAGGGTGTGGGAGGAGTGATGGCGCGGGGAAGAAGAAGGCACTATTCATTTATTTTCTCATTTCTTAAGTTTTTAATCGAATGTGGTTTGAGCTGGGCTTGGTTTTTGGGCTTTTGATTTTTTGGTTTTGATTTTGGTTTTAGGTTTTTAAGGTTTTGTTTTAGTATTTTGGTTTTGTTTTAAGTTCTTGATTTTGTTTTAAGTTTTTTATTTTGTTTTGGTGATTTTATTTATTTTTTGATTTTGTGATTTTGAAGTTTAATTGTTTTTAAATTAGGGTTTTAGAGGTTTGAATTTAATCATGAGATTTTAAGTTAGTTTCTTTTGGGATTAATTAAATGATTTAGGGTTTTTAGAATTTTAATCATTTTAGGTTTTTGTGACTTAATTGGTTGGTTTTAAAGTTAAGATTTTCAGGATTTTAATTAATTTAGGGGTTTTAGGTTTTTTTTGGATTTTAATTAGAATTTTTAGTTTAAATTAAGCTTTTGGGTTTTAATTAAAGTTTTTGGGTTTTAATTTAATTTTTTAGATTTTAAACATGGTTTTTTAATTTAATTAGGGTTTTTGGATTTTAATTAAAGTCTTGAGTTTGAATTAGGGTTTTTTAACTTAATTAAATGACTTTAGGGTTTTTTTAGGATTTTTTGAGTTTAATTTAGGTTTTCCTTGAAATTAAATGGATTAATGTGGTTTAAAATGGATTTTAATTGTTTTTAAGTGGATTTTACTTGATTTTGATTTTAATTAGGTTTTCACTTGATTAATTAGGATTTTAAGTGGATATAAGTGAATTTTGTTTAATTTAGGTTTTAATTAGTGATTTTTGCTTGGATTAAGTTAGAGTGGGTTTATGTGGGCCTAGAGTGGGTCTAGTGGGCTTGTGTGGGCTTAGCGTTCTGATGGAGTTAGGGTTTAGGGGTGGTGGTTGCAACTAGAGCATCTTCCAGAGGAGTCTGCTGTTAAGCGACTGTAAAATCGGGGTGTCTACAAATGCTTCTCCTTGAGCGAGGTCGAGGGACAGATGGAACCGAGACCGATGCTCTGGGTTGACAAGACACCCCGCTTGAGTCTGCGGGAGAGTAGTATTTACTATAAGGTCGTGAACCACTTATTCGACGGATGCACCGAAAGTCATGATTTGAGGTCATGCATGATGCTGATGCAAAGGGTTGACCCTAATGTCTAGATGATGCATCAAGGTAATGCTGATGCAAAGGATGACACTGGTGACGAGCAGGTAACCTGCCAGCTCACAAAGCAGAGCGGGAGGCATTTCCAGACTCGTACCAAGGGATGCCAAGACTGCTGAGCTCGTCGCACGATAGGGGAACCTAGGAAATAACAGACTATTCGACCTGCAAGGATGCACGGCAAGACATCAGACTCGCCGACCAAAGAAAGACTGATGACGGATGTCAATAGGATAGTTTGGGGGGTATAAGCCTGCTCCTGACAAGATGACAGTTGTCAATCGGATAGCTCGAGGTATCAGCCTGTTCCTGACCACCGCCAGTCCAGCCCACGACAAACTTATCGAAAGAATGCACAGCAAGATACTTGCCGACCGAAGAAAGATGGATGACGGCTGTCAACCGGATGGTTTGGGGGTATCAGCCTGAGGAAAGGGGCATTAGGTAAGACTACAGGACTTGCAAACTGAGGGACAAGGTGTGATAAATTGACAAACCTACCAACAGGACAGTTTGGGTTATCTACCCAAGGAAAAAAAAAGGGGAAGATGGATTGCATGGATTCCGTCCATTCGAAGCGGAACTCAAAAACAAAAAGGGTGGCACCGAGATTCGTCTGTCAGGATCGAACCTGGGATGGGACAATCTAGACTCCGTCCAGTAGTCTAGAAGAAGATGGAAAAGTGGCCTTGAATCCGCCTGTCAGGGTTAGAATTCCAAGGCAAAGAAGGTGGCACCGAGATTCGTCCGTCCGGATCGAACCTAGGATGGGACAATCTAGAATCCGTCCGGTAGTCAAGAAGAAGATGGAAAAGGGGGGCTCCGAATCCGCAGGTCAGGGTCGGAAATCAAAGGCAAAGGGTGGCACCAAGATTCGTCCGTCCGGGTAGAATCTAGGATGGGACAAACTAGACTCCGTCCGGTAGTCTAGAAGAAGATGGAAAAGAGAGCCTTGAATCCGCCGATCAGGGTCAGAATTCAAAAGCAAAGGGTGGCATTGAGATTCGTTTGTCCAGATAGAATCAGGGATGGGACAATCTAGACTCCGTCCGGTAGTCTAGAAGAAGATGGAAATGGGGGCCTTGAATTCGTCAGTCAGGGTCGGAATTCAAAGGCAAGGGGTGGCACCGAGATTTGTCCGTCTGGATAGAATCTCGGATGGGACAATCTAGACTCTGTCCGGTAGTCTAGACAAAGATGGAAAAGGGGGCCTTGAATCCACTGATCAGGGTCGGGATTCAAAGGCAAAGGGTGGCACCAAGATTCGTCTGTTCGGATAGAATCAGGGATGGGACAATCTAGACTCCGTCCGGTAGTCTAGAAGAAGATGGAAATGGGGGCCTTGAATCCACCAGTCAGGGTCAGAATTCAAAGGCAAAGGGTGGCATAGAGATTCATCCATCCAGATAGAACCAGGGATGGGACAATCTAGACTCTGTCTGGTAGTCTAGAAGAAGATGGAAAAGTGGCCTTGAATCCGCCTATCAGGGTCAGAATTCAGGGGCAAGGGGGTGGCACCAAGATTCGTCCGTCTGGATCAAACTTGGGATGGGACAATCTAGACTCCGCCCTGTAGTCCAGAAGAAGATGGAAAAGTGAGGCCTTGAATCCATCGGTCATGGTAGGAATTCAAAGGCAAGGGGTGGCACCGAGATTCGTCTGTCCGAATAGAATATGGGAAGGGACAATCTAGACTCCGTTCGGTAGTCTAGAAGAAGATGGAAAAGGGGGCCTTGAATCCGCCGGTCAGGGTAGGAATTCAAAGGCAAAGGGTGGCACCGAGATTCGTCCGTCCGGATAGGATCGGGGATGGGACAATCAAGGCTCCGTCCGGTAGTCTAGAAGAAGATGGAAAAGGGGGCCTTGAATTCGCCGGTCAAGCTCGGAATTCAAAGGCACTAGGTGGCACCGTGATTCATCCGTCCGGATAGAATCTAGGATGGGACAATCTAGAATCCGTTCAATAGTCAAGAAGAAGATGGAAAATGGTGCCTTGAATCCACCGGTCACGGTCGGAATTCAAAGGCAAAGGTTGCCACCGAGATTTGTCTGTCTAGATAGAATCTGGGATTGGACAATCTAGACTGCGTTTGGTAGTCTAGGAGAAGATGGAAAAGGTGGCCTTGAATCCGCAGGTCAGGGTCACAATTCAAAGGCAATGGGTGGCACCGAGATTCGTCTGTCCGGATAGAATCTGCGATGAGACAATCTAAACTTCGTCCAGTAGTCCTGAGGAAGATTGAAAAGTGTGGCCTTGAATCAGCCATTCAGGGTCGGAATTCAAAGGAAAAGGGTGGCAATGAGATTCATCCGTCCGAAAAGAATCAAGGATGGGACAATCTAGACTCCGTCCGGTAGTCTAGAAGAATATGGAAAAGGGGGCCTTGAATCCGCCAGTCGGGGTCGGAATTCAAAGGCAAAAGGGGGCATCGAGATTCGTCCGTCCAGAAAGAATCAGGGATGGGACAATCTAGACTCCGTCTGGTAGTTTAGAAGAAGATGGGAAAGGGGGCCTTGAATCCACCGATCATGGTCGGAATTCAAAGGTAAAGGGTGGCATCGAGACTCATCTGTCCAGATAGAATCAGAGATGGGACAATCTAGATTCCGTTCGATAGTCTAAAAGAAGATGGAAAATGGGGCCTTAAATCCGCCGGTCAGGGTCGAAATTCAAAGGCAAAGGGTGGCACCGAGATTCGTCCGTCCGGATAGCATCTAGGATGGGACAATCTAGACTCCGATCGATAGTCTAGAAGAAGATGGAATGGGGCGCCTTGAAACCGTCGGTCAAGGTTAGAATTTAATGGCAAAGGGTGCCACCGAGATTCGTCCATCTAGATAGAATCTGGGATTGGACAATCTAGACTCCGATCGATAGTCAAGAAGAAGATGGAAAAAGGGTGCCTTGAATCCGTCGGTCAGGGTTGGAATTCAAAGGCAAAGGGAGCCACCGAGATTCGTCCGTCTGGATAGAATCTTGGATTGGACAATCTAGACTACGTTTGGTAGTCTAGAAGAAAATGGAAAAGGTGGCCTTGAATCTGTAGGTCAGGGTCGAAATTTAAAGGCAATGGGTGGCACTGAGATTCGTCCGCCCGGATAGAATCTGAGATGGGACAATCAAGACTTCGTCCGATAGTCCTGAGGAAGATGGAAAAGTGTGGCCTTGAATCAGCCGATCAGGGTCGGAATTCAAAGGCAAAGGGTGGCACCGAGATTCGTCAGTCCGAAAAGAATCTGGGATGGAACAATCTAGACTCCGTCCGGTTGTCTAGAAGAAGATGGAAAAGGGGGCCTTGAATCCGCCAGTCAGGGTCAGAATTCAAAGTCCAAGGGTGGCACCAAGATTCGTCCGTCTGGATAGATTCTGAGATGAGACAATCTAGACTCCGTGTGGTAGTCTAGAAGAAGATGGAAAAGGGGGCCTTGAATCCGCCGGTCAGGGTCGAAATTCAAAGGCAAAGGGTGGCACCAAGATTGGTCAGTCCGGATAGAATCTGGGATGGGACAATCTAGACTCCGTCCGGTAGTCTAGAAGAAGATGGAAAAGTGGCCTTGAATCCGCTTGTCAGGGTCAGAATTCCAAGGCAAGGAGGTGGCATCGAGATTCGTCTGTCTGGATAGAATCTCAGATGGGACAATCTAGACACCGTTCGGTAGTCAAGAAGAAGATGGAAAAGGGGGCCTTGAATCCGTCGATCAGGGTCGGAATTTAAAGGCAAAGAGTGACACCAAGAATCGTCCATCCGGATAGAATCTGGGATGAGACAATCTAGACTCCGTCCGGTAGTCTAGAAGAAGATGGAAAAGGGGGCCTTGAATCCGCCGATCAGAATCAAAATTCAATGGCAAAGGGTGGCACCGAGATTCGTCCGTTCGGATTCAATCTGGGATGGGATAATCAAGACTCCGTCTGGTAGTCTAGAAGAAGATGGAAAAGGGGGCCTTGAATCCACCAATCAAGGTAGGAATTCAAAGGCAAAGGGTGGCACCGAGATTCGTCCGTTTGGATAGAATCAGGGATGGGACAATCTAGACATCGTCTGGTACTATAAAAGAAGATGGAAAAGGGGGCCTTGGATCCGCCGATCAGGGTCGGAATTCAAAGGCAAAGGATGGCACCGAGATTCGTCCGTCTGGATAGAATCTGAGATGGGACAATCTAGACTCCGTCTGGTAGTCTAGAAGAAGATGGAAAAGGGGGCCTGGAATCCGCCGGTCAGGGTCGAACTTCAAAGGCAAAGGGTGGCACCAAGATTGGTCAGTCCGGATAGAATCTAGGATGGGACAATCTAGACTCCGTCCGGTAGTCTAGAAGAAGATGGAAAAGTGGCCTTGAATCCGCTTGTCAGGGTCAGAATTCCAAGGCAAGGAGGTGGCACCGAGATTCATCCGTCTGGATAGAATCTCGGATGGGACAATCTAGACACCGTTCGGTAGTCAAGAAGAAGATGGAAAAGGGGGCCTTGAATACGCCGGTCAGGGTCGGAATTCAAAGGCAAAGAGTGGCACTGAGAATCGTCCATCCGGATAGAATCTGGGATGAGACAATCTAGACTCCGTCCGGTAGTCTAGAAGAAGATGGAAAAGGGGGCCTTGAATCCGTCGATCAGTATCAAAATTCAATGGCAAAGGGTGGAACCGAGATTCGTCCGTTCGGATTCAATCTAGGATGGGATAATCAAGACTCCTTCTGGTAGTCTTGAAGAAGATGGAAAAGGGGGCCTTGAATCCGCCAATCAGGGTAGGAATTCAAAGGCAAAGGGTGGCACTGAGATTTGTCCGTTCGGATAGAATCAGGGATGGGACAATCTATACTCCGTCCGGTAGTCTAGAAGAAGATGGAAAATGGGGCCATGAATCCGTCGGTCAGGGTTGGAATTCAAAAGCAATGGGTGGCACCGAGATTCGTCCGAGCAGATAGAATCTGGGATGGGACAATCTAGACTCCGTCCGGTAGTCTAGAAGAAGATGGAAAAGTGGCCTTGAATCCGCTTGTCAAGGTCAGAATTCCAAGGCAAGGGGGTGGCACCGAGATTCGTCCGTCCGGATCAAACTTGGGATGGGATAATCTAGACTCCATCCGGTTGTCCAGAAGAAAATGGAAAAGTGAGGCATTGAATCCACCGGTCAGGGTCAGAATTCAAAGGCAGGGGGTGGCACAGAGATTCGTCCGTCTGAATAGAATCTCGGATGGGAAAATCTAGACTCCGTCTGGTAGTCTAGAAGAAGATGGAAAAGGTTGCGTTGAATCTGCAGGTTAGGGTCGGAAATCAAAGGCAATGAGTGGCACCGAGATTCATCTGTTCGGATAGAATCTGGGATGCGACAACCTAGACTCCGTCCAGTAGTCCTGAGGAAGATGGAAAAGTGACGCCTTGAATCAACCAGTCAGGGTCGGAATTC
>JAMKQA010004466.1:0-11461 GCA_024699735.1 Posidonia australis | reverse complement strand
TCAGCAGCATTAATTTCTAAAATTTTAGAAACAAAAGCTTTTTTAAATCTAGCCAAGTGATATATGTCAGGAATGCTGTCTTTTAGTTTTTCACCATTCCACCATTTGTTTTCCCAAAAAATAGTGTTTTTGCCATTATGAACCTGAAAATCCGAGAATCCATTAATAATATCAAAGCAATTTTTGAGTTCCAGCCATAATGGTGAGGCTCTACCATTTGACACATTAAGAATAGCCTCAGAACCATTCCTAGCAAAGTATTTTGTTATGATAACCTCTTTCCATTTCAGAGAGTAGGAGCTAGATAATAATTGCCAGAGCAACTTACATTTTAAAGCCAAATTGAAATGTGTCAAGTTAATAATGCCCCAACCTTTTTGTTCTTTTGATCTACAAATTGTTGTCCATTTAACTAGATGACGGACAGTATTAGAAGATAAAGAGTTCCGTAGGAATCTGCTTCTTATCTTATCAATTGCTTTGATTACCCTAATAGGGAGGTGAAGAACAGAGAGATAGTAAGTGGGGATGGCAGATAACACAGAGTTTACCAAAGTAAGCCTTCCCCCCAAAGATAGGAATTTTGCTTTCCAATTTGATAATTTTTTTTGTAATTTTCTCTATTATTGGGGACCAATCCTGGTAGTTAGGTTTCCTGAAATGTAGAGGCAAACCCAAGTATTTAATATGTAGTTTGTCAATGCTACATCCCATGATTTGAGAAGCCCTTTGAGTGAAGTCCTCAGAAGTTCCCAACCCAGTGATTGACGATTTGTTGAAGTTTATTTTCAGTCTTGAGCAAGATTGAAAGCAACATAGAATTCTCTTAATATTCACTAGATTTTCCTCCTTAGCAGACAGAAAAAGGATTGTGTCGTCTGCATATTGAATATTCAATATATTAGGACCACCATTAGGTAGTTGAATTCCTGATATTAGATTATTATCAATTGCAAGTGAAAACATCCGATTCAGCACATGTGTGACCACAATAAAAAGAAATGGGGATAAGGGGTCACCTTGTCTTAGCCTATTAGATGCTTGAAAGTATCCTTTAGGGGAGTCATTAATTAACACAGAGAATTTAGCATAGGAAATGCAAATTCTGATCCAAGTAATCCATTTATCACCACAACCCAACCCTTTAAGTGTCTCCAATAAAAAATCCCAGTTTACATTGTCAAAAGTCTTTTCGAAATCTAATTTCAGAACCAATCTCGGAATGGCATTGACTTTCATGTAATGTAGGGTTTCCTGAGCAACTAGAAAGCAATCACCAATGTACCTCCTAGCAAGAAAAGTACATTGTGAATTGTCAATAATACTGTTTATAACAGGATTGAATCTAGTTGCTAATGTCTTTGAAATGATTTTGTAAAGACTATTAACCAAACTAATGGACCTAAAATCTTTTATCTCCTTAGCTCCATCTTTTTTGGGGATAAGAGATATGAAAGTCTGGTTTATGTGAATCAGATATTCCATGTCATTGGTGGAATGAAGATTGTTAAAAATTTCAACTATATCATCTTTCAAAATATCCCAGAAATTCTCGAAGAAGCACATTGAAAAGCCATCAGGACTAGGGGCTTTTTCCCCTGATAATGCTTTAACACTTAGTTGGATCTCATCCAAAGAGAATGGGCTTTCCAAAATATTTGGATCAGGGATTTTGATTAGCACCAAAGTATCCCAATCGAAGCAAGGTATTGTTCTCTTTTTTTTGTTAAATTGCCTAATAAAGTGCTATTCAATTTCTTTACATATCAAGGATGGAGATTGTTCCTGAATGCCATTGATAATTAGGGAATGAACCGTATTTATTCTCATTCTATGCTTTACCATATTATGGAAAATTTTTGTATTGAGGTCTCTTTCCTTAAACCATTGGATTCTGTATTTCTGCTTCCAATATGCTTCTTGTTCTTGGAGGAGTAAGTGATGTTCATCCTTAAACTCCCTCAATTTCCCTTTCAATAAAGCTGAAGTGTTATGGTATTCCAATAGTGAGTCAATGTATGCAATTTGTGTTTCCACCACTTTGAGTCTATTTTTCCTTTGTTCCCTAATAGGAGCAATCCACAAGTTGATGTGTTTTTTCAGATATTTTAATTTATATGTGAATCTAGCCACAGGAGAGATGGCAACACATATGTCTAAGGACTTGTACCAACAATGTTCTACAAAACTAGAGAATCCCTTAATTAAAAGCCAAGACTTATAGTATTTAAATGGTGGAGGGCCCCAATCATATGGAATTGTATTAAGTATGATAGGTATGTGGTCAGAAATAACTCTGGGTTTTCCCAAACAATAAGAATTGGGATATTTGTCTCCCCAACCTGTTGTAATTAAAAACCTATCCAATCTGACCATGGTGGGAAGATCATGGAAATTCGACCAAGTGTATTTACAGTTATTAGGAGGAATATCAACTAAAACAGCGATTTTCAATGAATTCATTAAATTCTTTTATATGACAAAGTATACCACCCCTTGAAAAGTGTTCGTAAGAATACCTTATCATGTTGAAATCCCCTCCTATTACCCAATTAGAATTAACTTTGTTACCAATGGTATCCAGTTCTTCTAGAAAATTTTTCTTTAAACTTGGAACACATGGCCCATATACACCAGTGAGCCACCATTCAAAATTATCCAAATTATTCTTAAAAAATAGAGAAATACTGTAAGTTGCCACAATGTTGTCACACATAGTGACAAGATTATCATCCCAACCTATGAGAATACCCCTAGAGGCACCCAAAGAAGTTAGAAAAGACCATTGAGTGAGTTTACCTCCACCTATATAATTCAGAGTAGTGGGGGGTAGGGTATCAAGCTTAGTCTCACTAATAATAATAATACTGCATTTATTTGATTTTATCAGATTTCTAATAGCCCTTTTTTTTCCACCACTTCCCATTCCCCTTATGTTTCAAGCTGCTATCAACATTTAATTACATTGGGATATGGAGAGAGAAGCAAAGTTCTCAAATATATTAGGATCCTCATTTAGATTTTGACAATTCAGACCTTGGTCTTCTCTGACCAAATTATAAAAAGATTTAGCCTCAGACATAGTCTTAAAAGTAATACCAATCTTTTCAGCAAAGCTTTTAAAATGATCATATGAGTCTCAAGTAAGTACATCATGCAATAAAGTACAAGCATTATCTAAAAAATCAGAAGTTATATTTTCAGCAGAATCAACACCAGCCACAGTATCTTGCAGAGCATCAGGATTGCATGTATTACTATTAAAATTACAAAAATTACCTGGCGCATGTATGGGTGTAGGTGGGCACGGATCAGCCATAACCTCGCTAGTTCCTCCCAGGTCATCACTTTTCAAGCAATCATAAATAGCAAGCACTTTTTTGAATTTGGATAAAGAAAGATTCCTTGCCTTTATTTCAGATTCTATAAACTTGGAAGTTTCATTCTCTCCATGGAAGGGTTTAGGAGAGACGATTGCAGGGATATTGGGAGAAATAGCTTCCCTTGGGGAAGAGTAGGATGGGGTAGGAAGAATACCAGCAGCCTTAGAAGTAGACATCAATTTTGGACTGATGGGTCTAGTCCAAACATTTTTTCCTGATTTTGGATTTCTATTCCCTTTATTTCCCCTCCACCCTTTATTATTTTTAAACTGCTTCCGAATTGGGTTCAACGCACTAGAACTAGGGTAGCCAGAATGTGGTTTTGGAGGCCATACATGGGTCTATTTTGGGGTGACTTCAGAAGATGTGCAAATATCCCAACTCTGTCTAAACTTAATAGGGTAGACAGATTTGCCATAAGCGAAGAACCTGCAATCTGGTATCTCCATACCAGGGAGGACTTTAATTCTGATTCTAGAGAAGTCCAGAGTTTTCACAAAATCCAGAGACATGTCTACCTCTAATAATTCAGCAAAACTTTCAACCATATGTTTGAATATCCACATTCCAGAGGTGATGTGGAATTCCTTCGAGTCTAATCCAGACTCCTTCCTCTTTTAGATTACAGATCGCATTAGAGTTAGAAGTCCATGGTATGAATGAGGCTGAGATCATCTGAAGCATGGGGCCGTAGAAGTTGAGGGAATCATTTCTGTCTTTAATGGATGGGAATACCAAAAGCTATTTCCCAGGGGAGAAGGTCTGCACCTCTATTTCAGGAGCATTGGACCATTGGGTCCGAATGTGTTCCTGTAGGGTTTCTCTAGTAAGACTCGGAGAGTGCGCAGTGATAATAGCACTGCAGGACAGTAACATGTGTTGGTTACAGACCGCCTCAGAGGGGGCTAATATGGTTGGATTTTGAGGAGAAAGACCAACAAATTTTATGGTGGGAGGGAGTGTGGGAGCCATATGCGAACCCTGAAAAAATTTACACAGTGCTACGGAATGTGAGGATGATTTACATTTAAAACAGAAACCCTTATATTTGCAACCTTTTTTTTTGTGACCCCTCAACCCACATCTAAAACATCTGCCATGAAGAATGCAAAAACTTACCCAAGGAGGACGGGCTTTTTTCCTGGAAGTTTTTTTTCCAACCACCGGATTGATCTTCAGGTAGCAAGGTTTTACAGCACGAAGCACCAGAGAGAGTAGGTGAGTGTCATCTGCAGGCAGAGAGAATGGGGGTAGAAGTTTGGTTTGGAGACTGAAGCACCGCAAATCTCGAGCCAGAGAAGGTGTATCGACTGTCAAAGGAGAGAGTAAGGGAGGGAGTCTGGGAAAGGCGGCAAATATCAGACGACATCCCTGTGTCAAAGATATTGCCCGTATACGAAGAAAACCCAGGGGCCTCGGAGTTGCAACCGCTATTTTGCTCCGATAATAATGAAAAATTAATCATATAATTAGCTTCATTATCAGGTTGATAATGAGAAGAAACACTATAGTTAACCATAAAACCATTGTTAACAGAGGAATGATTAGATTCCTTAGTGGGAATGACAGAATTAATGTCTTGGTTAAGCATATTTCCCGCTCTCTCAGCACATACTTTTTCTCTCTCACGCGGTAATACAGGGAATGGTGGATAATTAATGTGATTTGACTCGCCACTATTCGTGAGGGTTACAGAAGAGCAATCGTAAGAGGAAATCGTGGGAAAATAAAATCCCCACCTGAGATAAGCCCCATTATCAGCGTGATAATTAAAGCCGCAAGGCTGATTATACTGATTAATGGCATTAATACAGGAACAATTAGAACCGTGATTCGAATCTCTAGATGAGAGAGAGAAATAATCCGAGATTAACGGAGGACTAAAAGTAGTATAATTCCACACGGAACCAAGGGTTTTTTCTGCAAAAGCTGTCTGCGTGACAGCGTATGGGGAATCCCGCCTCTGCCGGCTGTCGGAGCAGGAGTTCCGGCGAGACCCAACCACCTTGTTGAACGTTGGGGCAGAAGGAACCAGATGGGGAAAATGACACCTGTCTGAATCAGGGGAACAGATCTCCCCCAAACCAAAACTACAGCTATCATTACAAGCAGGATTGTGAATTTTTTCATTCAAATCATGAGTGTTTTCAATCCTATCATCACCTGAGATGAAATCATTCCGACTGAAACCAACCCTAGTTCCTTTTATACTTTCATCCAGAATCTTGTGGAAACAAAGGCAATAATTTTTAGGACATGTAAAAGAGCAATCCACAACAATTTCATCATACACATAGCAAGATCGTAAATTAATAAATCAACCAGGAGTCAAAATCCTATAGCAAAAGATAGAATCCAGTGAGATATTAGGGTGGTATCTGTTAAGAGGCAATAAACAAGAGGGAAGAGCCCGCAGAGATGCGTAGGTAAAAGAATCTTCCCGATTCGCTCCAGGAAATAGCAGATCCAATCGACAGCTCGTCGATAGAACCAAAAGGAGCAGGTATAGATCTACCAGTAAAGACAACTGGCTCAGGCTCAGAAGAGGGAGAGTTTACCTCGTCGGAGCCACATACTTGTCCCGCGCTGTTCCTTCTGGAACGATTCCCAGATTGACTAGGTCTGTCCTGAAAAGATGAAGGATCAGGGGTCTCCTCCTCCAGAAGACCGAATTTGGAAGCTTCCCAGTCGGATCGAGTGGTATTACGCAGCAGATCTGCATTTCTTAGACAACCAGAACCCTGCGAGCGACCACAACGTTTTCGCCCTTTGCCAGCCAATGTTAGCGATTTTCCAAAGCGCAGCAGCATGTTTTTGTTGAAGTTGGAGTTTCTAGAGGTTGAGCAGTGCTATTCTTGGAAGTGTTGGGGACAACTTTTTGCTTGCATGGAAACGTTTGGGAAAGGGAAGAAATATGGAAACTTGGTAAGAGAACACAACCCTATGGAAAGGATGTTTGAATGATACGCCCACATCTATTGTTAATATGTCCAAATTAACTAACTTAGCAGTTATTATGTTGTTATTAAATGTTAACAATAAATGTCTAACCTTTTCAACATTTGCTCCTACAAATCCTGATCTAACATGTAATACTAGAAGAAGTATGTTAGTGATATCAAGGCTTTATTAGAAAAATATAGAGCATTAATATGTGTGGAATGCCAAAAGACAACATCCATAATGCAACAGTAACATGTGTAGCATGCATCCAACGTCTACTTTATTTGGAAAATAAAAATTTAACATGTAACATGTGTAGCATCTCCCCATAATGTGTAACGTGTGTAGCATCTACTTTATTAGGAAAATAAATATGCCTACTTACGTAACTTGAGACAATGTGTATATCTACATCAAATTCAAGAAAAAGCAAATCTAGAGTAATAAACAATTCTTCACACATTAATACAACTAACAACACATGAATTTTTTTTTTTAATACAAAAACAAATCTAGGCCATTCAAAAGAAACTGGACAGTAATAGATGATGAGCCTCATATTCTAAAAGTGAGACCGGGCCTCATCTGATAATTTGCCTATATATATATATAGGCTAATTTTCAGTTAGGGCTCGACCTTACTTAAGTTAAGTGAGGTCCTTGAATTTTTTCAGTAAATCGTGTTGTATTTTATTCATAAATTACTGAAAAATTAATTTTAGTGTTTATTGAAAAGATAATTTCAGTATTTACTGAAAATGATTGAAATTATAATTTCAGTAAATTGTAGATTAAAATATACATAGTTTACTGAAAATATGCATGGACCCTACTTTTCTTAAGTAAGGCAGGGCCCTACCTGATCATTACTCTCTCTCTCTCTCTCTCTCTCTATATATATATATATATATATATATATATATATATATATGAAATGTTATATAAATTGGTATTATTCAATATTATTTAAACATTTGACTCAAAATGAATATCCAATAATATAGAAACCTTAGGCCCTCTTTAGATGTAGAATAAGAAAAATAAGAATAAGTAAAATGTGGTATTAGTATTCTGATGATATTGTTATTCAGTTTGGAAGTGATTTTCTTTTAAAAGTGAATAAGTGTGTATAAGGAGATATTCTAGTTTGGATAAAAAGTAGAATAAGTATTAGAATATGTATACATTATATCATATATGTATTAATTTTCAGATAAAAAATAAACACACCGTATACATACATGTATGAGAATAACTCAGTGGAATAACTTTTCCACCTTTCTTGCGGAGTAGCTATTCTGGAATAAGTAAATTAGAATAGGAATTATTATTCAGCTTTATTCTACTTTTTGACTTAACAAACGGAATTATTATTTCAATTCTAACTTTATTCTGTCTTTATTCTCGCATCTAAATATGGACTTAAAGATTAAAATCACTAATCATATGTGGCAAGTAACATAACATTATGAAAAATACGGAAACGATTGCGGAGTACGTGCCACACACTTTCTTGAAAGTGAAGCCGTTGCTTCTTGACCGAAAGAAGCACCTTGTTCCCATTTCCGAGCATCTTCTATACATATATAGAGTGGTGGAGATTCCAAACAACCCGCATGGGAAAACTACTCATTTCATGAGCAATAACAATGGGCCTTGCATCATTACAATCGAACACATAGAATGGCTGGTGGAAAGGGAATATATTCTCTCTCATTGCAACCCCATTCCAAACATAACCAATAACAGTGGGAGATCTTTGATTTGATGTGACAATCTTTTCCCAAATTTTGTCAAGGAAATTCTTTTGAGCCTTCTTGAACAAGATGCACTTCCCAAGCAGCATAAATGTAATTAATAAGACATAATTTATTACTACGTTAAATAAACCACTTGTCCATCGACAAGTCCATGTGAAGGACCGAAACACATTGTCTTTGTATCCTAAACATTCGTACTATGATTCATAATATATGTTAAACGGACGAGTAAGAGACAACATGTATATAATGATAACAAAAATACTAAATCATTCAAGTCTATTTAGTATCCTCCACAAGTGATGTCAGATGTTTCGTCTCATTCAGTTCATGACCGAACAAATCCTAGGTCACTAGTCTAAAGATACCCTATGTAATGGACATAAAGCCTAAGCAGATGAGTGAAAGAGCTACAGACAAATAGCCTAAAACACTTGGACGTTAGACTTGAAAACTTAGTAAAAGAGTCTGTTCAAGTGGGAGAACTTTGGACAAACAGATTAAATACACTCAGACACTAAACTTGAAGACTTAGCAACAGAATCAGATTTGAGTAGCATAGTCTTGAGAAAATGGCCTGAAGACACCCAAGTAATCTGCTTAAAGACTTTAAGAAGGCTTTGAGCTCGAGGCAAATAGCCTACAGACGCCCGAATGATTGAGTAGACAACTCCCTCCATAACATCAATGATGAAGTACCCAAAGTACTCCAACAATAGGATCGATCAAGTGCCCTAAACAAGCATCTTCCAACACAAGGGCTGAATGAGCGCTTTGAACATGCATCCTCCAACAAGAGGGCTAACCGAGCGTCCTAAATGAGCAATCTCCAACACTAGAGCTAAATGAGTGTCAAGCCTTAGCGATCTCCTGAGTAACGACCCATCGATGCTCCCAAGTCTTCATGCACCATGCTTCACATGCTCTGTTAGTGCACTACGTGGGAGATTAGGATTCAGACATCTATCTCCAAGAACAACACGTAGGCATATTGGCACCTCATAGACTTGTGTGGTTCCTTATACACATAGTGACATAGTGCATACTTGACATAATGACAACCCTTGCAGTGCTACGCTGCCTGACACTGTGTTATGCATGCTCGATAGAATGAAATGTTACTATGCACACTTAACAGCATTGCCTGACACACCTCACCATGTATAGCTTTTTTGCTAGAGCTCAACACATGCCCAAATTTCCAATCATCATCCTTAGGTATAAACATATCTTATTGAATGCGATGAGGATCTTCTTTACTGAGTCTTCATTCTTCACTTACACCCTCTAAAAACTTGATCTTCTTTTTCAAGTTTTCACTCTTCACTCTTCAACAATCACCATGAAGCCTTTCATGATACTAGAAACTTTCCAAGCACTCTAGGAACAAGCTATGCACCTAACAAAGGAAATAAGGAAGGTGTAGGAATAGATGGTAACTCCACTATCATTGTAGAAGTAGTACACCCAGTCATTCTAGCGGCATCAGCAAGGCCATGATGACAACTCTCTTTTCAACCATTGCCAAAGGCCCTAGACTTTGATGGGCTCTATCACATAGAGCTAGTATCCCCCAACATGTTGGTCAACCTCATGATTAACCTATGGAAGAATGTTTGACGTCGATGGAGGGAAAACTATAGCAAATGAAGAAGGGGATGACACCCCTGACCAACACCTTCATAGGGGTGGAGCAATTCTCCTTTACAAATGCAATCTGGGTTAAGTCTGTCCTTAAAGGGTTCAAAATGCCCACGATCAAACCATACGATGACAACGGTGACCTGGTTGACCACATACAGGCCCTCTCAGACCTCCTTAGCATGCAACAGTTGCTTGAGGAAGTGATGTGCTATATTTTTTCAACTATCCTACGAGGGCTGGTGAGGGTGTCGTTCTCTAGACTCAAATTGACATCCATTAGTAACTCCAAAGACCTCTCTTCTCTCTTCATTAGTCACTTCATTTGTCACCATCACCAAACGAGGGAGAGTGACTATTTATTTGACACAAGGCAATGACTAGGTGAGTCAACTTGAAACTTCATCCAAGGGTTTAACATTACACCATCAGATCTCGGGCCTGGAGCTAAAGATCGCCCTTTCCACTCTACGGTTGGGGCTCAGCCATTGAACCTCTCTTAGTCATTTGAGGTCGAGTCACCCCAAACTTTTACTAAGGCTCTAGAGCGAGCTGACAAGTGCATGAAGGCCAATGAGGCAGAGGAAATGAAACAATTGACTAGATTAGCCTAATTGATAATGAAAGAGGAGTGCATTACATCCCCGCAACCATCGAGGACCTCCTAAGGAGAGAGAAGGATGCCACGAGTGATGATTTAGCAGATTGAGAAGGCATTGTGGGTCGCATTAAGGTACAACCACTTCGCCCTTCTCAACATCTCCAGGGCTTGTCTGCTATTGGAGATTCAAGGAAAGGAGAAGCTCAACTAACTGGCCAAGACGACAAGGCCAAGGCCTTAAAGGGAGGGAAGTAGCTTGGTGTATTATGAATTCCATTGGGAGTCGGGCCACTCAAATAAATATTGTCAACTCTTGAAGAAGGAAATCGAAGTGTTGATTCGAAGAAGGTGCCTTGGGAACTTCGTTGACCACTGGAAGATGAACTGAAGGCATCCCATAGCCTAGTCTCTCACATTGCCTGGTTGACACAAACCCATGGCTAAGTTCTTAAGCCACCTAGTTGAACCCGTTGTTTGGTTTAGCCTAGCCTCCCGATGACCCCTCTTGTTTGGTCGGGCTCAGCCTCCCGACGAACAAGTCATTTGGTTGAGCCCAATCTCTTGATAAACAAATCACTTAATCATGTTTAATCTCCTGATGATCCCCCTCGTTCATTCGAGCCTTCTGTGAACAAGTCAAAGGCAAAGTAGAACCTATCGAGGGAGCATAGGTGACGGGTCTGTGCAATCAACTAGAAGCCAATTGCGACTAGAGAAATGACCAAGCACATAACCGACCGAGGAGATCAAGGAGACCTAGTTTAGAGCACTCTAGCTACAGAGAAGATTTCATCCACACATGGATCGCCAACAACCTTAGGAAATACTGTGTGTAAAATGTAATCCAAGATATATCCTGTGTACACAACAAATGTAAGAGAACCCCCCAACATTTTCTATTTTTCTTCCTATCGTTTGGTTGAGCCTTGCCTTTTGTTGTTTGGTCGAGCCTTACCTCTCATTGCTTAACTGAGCCTTGGCTCCTGTCAACTCCTCCTATTGTTCAATTAAGCCTTACCTCATGTCAACACGCATCATTTAGTCAAGCCTTGTCTCCCATCAATTTGTTGTTCAGTGATCAGCGTCATGACGACCATTATCGTTCGACGAGTAACCTCCTGATGATCGATCTC
>JAMKQA010004465.1:0-11988 GCA_024699735.1 Posidonia australis | reverse complement strand
TTTTAGATTGTTTTCCAAATTGACATGCATCACATAGTTTATCTTTATGAAAATCTAATTTAGGTAAACCAACAACATTTTCATTTTTAGAAATCTTAGATAACTGACTCATGCTAGCATGACCAAGTCGTCTATGCCAAAGCCATTTATCATCATTTGTAGATGCAAGGCATAACCTAGATTCATATGAAGCACTTATTTTATATACATTATTTTTTCTATTACCAACAAATAGAACTTTACTGGTAGTAGACTCAATTATAAGACATTCTTTTTTATCAAAGATAACCTTATATCCTTTATCACACAATTGACTAATGCTTAGCAGATTATGTTTCAGTCCATCAACAAGTAATACATTTTCAATAGAAGGTTTATCAGAATTACCAACATGGCCGATTCTGATAATTTTTCCTTTTGCATTGTCTCCGAAAGTCATCGTACCATATTCTTTAGCTGTATAGGAGCTTAATAGATCATGTTCTCCGGTCATGTGCCGTGAGCATCCACTATCAAGGATCCATTTTGATTTCATCCTGCATTACAAGAGGGGAGAGATGATTTTGGTACCCATATCATTTTGGGTCCAGATTTGTTAGTTTTTTGAACCCAAATATTTCCTTCTTGAGTCATTCTTTTCTTTACAACAAACACATATTTTTCATTTGATATAGCTCTAACAAATCCATTCTCATATGGAATTTCTTGAAATCTTGAGAAATCAATTTCATGTTTATGCAAGGATGGTCTTTGACAAGAAAGTATTTTGTCTAAGGTTTCTTTTCCTTTAGTGAATTTTGTGATGGTTGTAAGTAAGTCATTGCTTTTGTCTTTTAATGATGTGATATCATTTTCTAAATTCTTAATTTTATATTTCATTTGATCAATTTCCATATTTAATTCAATATTTTTGTTGTCTAGTTCATGATTTTCATCAAGAAGTATTTTTCCTTCATTTATTAATGATTCATTTTGACTAGTGAGTGATGTGATGGTTAAATTTGATTCTTTGTATTTTGATTTTAAGGATTTGTATTTTTGATATAGTTCATTAAATCCTTCAATTAATTCATCCATAGAATAATCCTCATTAGCTTGAGATGATCCATAAACATCCTCTAGGGCCATGAAGCACATGTTAGCTCTTTCCCCATCTGAAGACGAATCTTCATCGGAAGATGAATCACTTTCATCCCTGGTTACTTGAAGAGCCTTCTTTTTATTCTTTTTATCCTTTTTAAGTGTTCTGGATTTTAGTAAAGGACAATCCTTTTTAATATGTCTAGGTTTATTACACTTGAAGCAAAGAGGGGTTTCAGTAGTATTTCTTTTCTTTTGAAATTTTCCTCTTTTTATAAATTTTTTAAACTTCCTAGTTAGCATGACCATCTCTTCATCTTCTTCACTATCCGATTCTTCTGAATCAGTGGTGGTTTTTAGGGCAATGAATTTTTTGTTAATTGATTTCTCATTTTCTTTTTCTTTCATTTGAACTTCATAAGATGTGAGGTTTCCAATAAGATTCTCAAGTGAGTAGTTAGAAAGATCCTTAGCCTCCTTAATAGCAGTGGTTTTCTTTTCCCAATTGGGAGTAAGAGACCTAAGGATTTTCCTAACAAACTCACTTTGAGAAAATTCTTTACCTAGAGATTGTAAGGTGTTGGTTATTTCATTAAATCTAGTAAACATTTCACCTATGGTTTCATTTTGGTTCATTTTGAATAATTCATATTTGTGTACTAATATGTTAATTTTGGTTTCTTTTACTTGATTAGTTCCTTCATGAGTGACTTGTAAAACATGCCAAGCTTCATGTAAGGATTTTGTAACCATGCCGGCGACAGCCTCGAAATGATTTTGACGCAAAAGGGCCAAGATACATGAGGGATCGGTAAAGTTACGACAAAAACAATAAAAAATAAATATGCAAATGCAGGAGTCGCCACCTAGTCTATTAAAATGGAAGACGAGGAAAACCATATAAAACATGAGCACAGTAGGATGGCTTAGAGAGTGGGACAAATTCTGGCCCAACCTCGAGCCTGACAACGAGGAGGCAGACTTTGTACTGAGGCATTTTCTGCTAGACCTTCTGGCCATGATGTTCTGTGATTCATCTGCTTATTGCATTCATGTTGATTGGATAGCATATTTAACCAATTTGGAGCATCTGGATCACTATGACTGGGCCGGCGCTAGCTATACCTGGCTGATCTGCGGGCTTGACAATGTGGTTAAGCTTGGGCGCCGCTCTTATGTGGGGTTGCACCCTCTGCTAACTGTAAGTATTATTTTGCAAAACAAAATTCCTTTATGCTTAATATTTGATAAACTGACTTCTGCTTGCCACTTCCAGTATTGGATCATGGAGCATATCACCAGAGGGCATAGTTTCGGCCGTCTTCGGGACGAGCTTCTGCCCCTTCCCCGTCAGTGGGTCGAGCCTGATCATCGGGCTGCTGCTGGGGTTTACAGTTACGAGTCCTACCGGTATCTGCTGGACCTGGTAAAGCTCGAGGATGTAAGTTTCCCTTCCTTTTTATGTTGTATCCTCTAATGCTTGCTTAGATGGCTTATATATTTCTTTTGCTTCATAACAGGTTCATCTGCCCCATTCTCCAGATACGATGGCTTTGACTAGGCTCCCCTTAACTCTGGCCGTGTTCTTAGGGACAAGTAGGTGAAGTTTTATTGCATGAAGAAGTCAGCCTATTTCCTTCCGGGGCGCGTGCGGCATCAATTTCTGAACGAATTCTGTATTCCTGCCCCTCCCCCTTCTGATATGGATCGTCCAGCTACGACTCGCTCAGTGGCTAGAAGCTGGCTTGCAGCAACCATAGCTTCCCAGGACAGACATGTCCTTCGGGAAGTTAACTATACAGATTATTTGGCTTGGTACAGGCGTGTGGGGAAGGCGTACCTGTTTTAGGAGGTAGTGCGGTATAGCTAGCGTGGGATGTGGTATGCCTCCGACTGGGCCAAGGTATATGATTACCATTTCTACTCAATATTGCTGATATATGAATTATAAGTCTGACATTTGTCATAATTTTCTGGGTTTTGAGGAACAATTTGGCACCTTTTACGCTGACATCCGTCGAAAGAGGGTAAGATTTCTATTTTGCAAATTACCATTTTCAGCTTAAAGCACGCCTGACATATCTGCCATTTTGCAGGAACTGCGCTGGCGTAACGTCATCCGTGTACGTTTCTTTTTCTGCTTCTGTTACTGTTACCGTTACTTTCCTTTATAATTCTGACTGCTAACTGAAAACTTTGACATTGCAGCAAGATTTCCCAGCCTAGGAGGTGAATGTGGCCAGTAGCGGAGATTTTACCATGGAGGCATCTAAGGAGGACCACTCAGATACTGAGGTTGCCCACGTGGTCCGTGATTCTGCTCCCCGTTCCCAGGCTGCTGTAGCTGCTCTGTGGTGGCGCCGAATCACCCGTCGAGGCGCCCGTCTCCTGGCAGAATACTTCCAAAAGGCGACATCTGACGAAGAAGATTCAGACGAGGAGTAGCTTCTTTTGTATTTTGCAGTACATTCCAATTTTGTAAGAACAATGGAAAATTGTAATCCTTTTGAAAACTTATAAAAGTCCAGATTTTGTGATGTGCCCCCCTTCGGGGTTTTATGTGCATGCTGTATGCAGGTTCTCTGTGCAGGATAAAATAAATGGCGCCGATTTGGCGAGGTCCCAAATTCAGGGGAGGTGCTGCTGAAATTTGCAACCATTCCAGGCGCCACCTAGGTGCGCCGCCTAGGTGTGCCGCATAGGTGCGCCCTTCAGATGCGCCTCCAAAAATGGCGAGTCTGATTTTCCTTTTTTGCTGAAACCCCCTTTTATTTTCCCTATATAAACTCGCATTCTGCGAGAGAGGCCGCCGTCCTTTCTGAAAAACGACGCAAAATCTCTACTTTTTTACTCCTTCCTTTGAATTTTTCTGAGCATTTGGCGAGCTTATACTCTACATCACAATGGTATGTATATATGCTTTCTGCCATTTTCTGTTGATTTGTGCTTTGCTGCAAACTGTGATATTATCCCGGCTCTATAGCAAAATATCTTGAACATGTCTCTTGATTTCTGCATATGCTTTATATTTTGCCGGATTATGATGTTTGTCATCCCTTTATGTCATGTTCTGTCTTCTTTACTGCCATATTTGGCCCAAATATGTGCTTGCAGAGTTATCCTACCATGGTGACCCCAAAATACTGCTTAGATGCTTTACGTGGTTGGATTGATGCCCTGATAGCTGCTGACCGCGAACAATTACAGGACTGGGGCATTTCCTCCTCCCTTATGAGTATAGCCAAGGTGGAGGTTAACTAGCATCTGCTGTGCGCTGTAGCTCGATTTTGGAAACCAACCTTGCATGTTTTCCGCTTTGGGCAGGTAGAGATGACCTTGACTTTGGAGGAATTCAGATGGATCTGCGGCTTGTCAGCATTCATGCCCCCTCCAGTCTTTACTTGTCATGACAGCTATGTTCATGTTGTGAGCCGACTCACGGGCGTGGCTAGAGATGTCTGTGAGGAGAGACTTATCTGCAGAGATGGATCTACAGCCATGGTGCGCCTGGGTTATTTTGATGAGATCATCAGTGCCCGTTCATCTCTAGGCATCCTGTGGCTTTACAGCTTCGTACTGCGCTTCCTCGGGGAGCTTATATTTAGCCATGGCCAGACGACTGTGGCAATCGAGGTGGCAGAGATAACCTGAGTGATAGTTGTCCTCCAGATTGATTTGACTCCTGTTCTCCTTGCTGAAACCTATATTGGTCTGGACCGGGCATTGAAGCGCTCCCGCCATTTCCATGGATGTGGTGCCCTGGTGCAGGTAAGCAAACCATTTTATACTTAGATATTCTGCTGTGCTTTTCTTAATCATGATTCCTACTTTGCCAGGTTTGGTTTGCTGCCCATATGGGGTTGAAGATTCTTTGCCCTCAGCCGTCTACTTTCGAAGCCTATAGCCGTACCCACCATTCGAGGACACTTCCAGGGGTGCAAGAGTTGTGCAACAGACTGCGGAATCTTGATGAGGATTCAGTGACATAGTGCATTATATCCTCGGCGTCTAGGACCTTTACTGCCTTTTTTAATGCCAGGGATATGCGGCTCGTGGTCCTTCCAGGATTTTTGGGCGGTGTGGAGTATCATCCCGTCCGGGTCCTCCGCCAGTTCGACTTCTGCCTGGATTCTATTAAGCAAAGCCCCTGCCCTGACTGGTACAAGAGGTATATAGTTGGCTCAAATGCAACAACTTCAGAACTGGCCCGCAAGACGCAGGATGGCATCAAATCCTCTGACCTTGCCATCACTGAGGGTTACGGCTGTACGGTGGAATACGAAGCCGAGATACGGGAGACATGGCCTTTGAGCGAGATCCCACCTAGCGGAACTGGTTTCTCAGGTGCTAGCAGTTCAAAAAGGCCCAGAATTGATTAGCAATACATGTATCGGTGATGGACCACAATAAGAATTTATGTCATTTCTGCATTGCTTGTATCTGTTCATGTATTCCTAGAACTGCTTTCAAGATTAAATAACTAGCATGCCCCTGGTCTCAGATTCTTCCAATTAAAGAAGCGACTAGCATGCCCCTAGCCGAATGCCTATTTGCCCATACCACGACCAATAAGGTAGCTGACATGCCCCTGGTCGAAATACGGGCAAAACGCCTTGCAAAGTAAATGCAAATATGCTTGACTAAAAACTAAATGCTGTGCAAAAAGTGCGAATGCAAAGAAATGGGGGTTAATTGATATATTAATGCCCGCAGCGCCAAGGAAGCTTGTTTTGCTTGTTGTAGGAGGTGACACTGTCCTCGACTCATGAGGTACTAACCTAGGTACTTAGGTTTATTTGTGGCTCTCCTTCAGATTTATGGGCCTTATGCCAAATCCTTGGGGTCCTATACCTACTTTTTAAGGATTCATTTTCTTTTCTCCCTCATAGGCATGCTAAACCTACCCTACTCCTGCTAGGAGGTAAAATACACTTAGGCTGAGGGGATGGCTGCTATTTCCCTTGTGCTAAAGGGGTGGCTAGTCCCTTCGATCATGTGGGCTTGGTAAGTGCATGCTCCGACTCCTCTCCAAGCTGTATGGTAGGAGTAAGGTTGTTCACATGCCTCTCTCAGTGGAGCTTAGCTTCTGTCTACTGCTTCTGTCTTCCTATTTGCTTTTATGCTCCAAGGTCAGTGTATATTTTTCTTTAATGCTCACACTCTTTCTAGACCTAGTATTTTTTTCTCCCTCTGGAGATATAGGTCCCGTGGGGATTTGTTCATTTAGCCCATTTCTCTGAAATCTCTCTCTCACACCCTAAGCTTCTAGGGTAGTAGCACATGAGGAGGACTTGTCATGTCATATGTAGGCAGGCTTCCGATTTTCCTCATCGGGCAATGATGATGCTATGCAGAAAGAAAAGGTGCAGGAGAATTCATGTTGTGCTAGAATGCAATAAAAATATAATCAAACATGAGAATGCATGCCTCATGGTGCAAGGCGTTAGGATTGACTGGGGAGTCACTGATAGTACTTCTTTAAGCAGGAGGCATTGACGGGCTCTGACTGCTCTGTATGGTCCATGCATTCAAGAATGATTGCACCCCATGATAGGGCCTTCTGGATCATCATCATAGAATGGAATTTGTGACGACTCATCCTCATTATCTGCTCCCTGAACCTCATCCTCTTCTTCATAGGCAATCAGCTCTGACAGGATTTCTTTTTCAAATGCCGGGTCTGTTATGTCAACTGAGAAGACTTCCTCTGATTCTGCGCCTTGATGGCGTTTAAGGACTGTCACAGTGACCTTCGTGTTTCTGTACCGACATTGCACTACTTCTTCAGTTTCCCTGTCTAGATGAACCGAGGAGCTAGGAGTCCCTGCCTTTGATGTTGATGCCTCCTTATTTTTGGTTTTTTGATTTTTTGGTTTTCTTGGTATTTTCTTTTTTTCTTATTAGCTGTACAAAATTCTGCCTGCTGGCGACTGCTTTGTTGTAAACTAGTGAGGCCGCCGTCGCCTGTCCTACTCATGCTTGCTTCAAGATTTTGATCCTCACCCTCCAGGTGAGGCTTATATTACCAATACCAACTAGACTCGCATCCCGGTTGACAGGAGATTAACTCCAATGCTCTAGTATACCTTCCGTCTGTTTCTCGCAGGACCATAATTGAAACCTGGTCCTGGGGTGGTATTAGTGCTCCTACTGGTGGTGCTGTAGCAACTGCTTTGCCCTTCCTCCTGCGGTCATGCTCTGCCAGATCCTCTGCAAGCACATCTAGCTGCTCCTGAAATAATAGGTCCAGATCCCTGATGTCATCATCTGAGTCTGCTTCTTGGACCACAATTTGGGCTGCTGACTGCTCTGTCTGTCTATTGTTCTGCATGATCACCTGCCGTATACCCTGCTGCTCTAGCCTGTCGCTGTCCTGATACGAATCCTCTAGGCAGATCCAAGATGATGGTGCTGACACTGCATATGAACTGTGGTTCGGATCCATAATGCCTGCGCTAATAAAGTTGGATAAATCTCGTGGAATAATCAACTTGGAAGACTTACCATGGCGTTGTGATCTCTTCCTTTGGCAGCATCGTTCATAACTCAAATCGTCTCGCTCGACCCATTCTTCGGCCTCGATCAGCTCGGCGATTCCTTGGCCATAAAGCCCTAGAGGCGATCCTTTCTCGTATCCCCATTTGTGACACAGGTTGTCGACCATCATGCGGGGGTTGCCAGAAGTGGCCAAGTGGCCGACAAGCTCTGAGGGTGGAATGAAATTAACCGGCTCAAACCGATTAACTTGGTAGAGGACATCGGAAGGTTTAGGCTCGAAGTGAATAGTCTGAGGTGCTAGAGTAGAGATAGATTCAACCTTCTCCATGTCTTCTGCCAAGACAAAAACCACATTGTCATCCCAGCAAAACTTGATCATACGATGGAGGGTTGAAGGAATGATTTGATGCTTGTGAAGTC
Source organism: Posidonia australis (assembly GCA_024699735.1). Classification (NCBI taxonomy): domain Eukaryota; kingdom Viridiplantae; phylum Streptophyta; class Magnoliopsida; order Alismatales; family Posidoniaceae; genus Posidonia; species Posidonia australis. Next base: position 3,990 of record JAMKQA010004465.1, on the reverse strand, counting down.
AAGGGCGTCCAAGCAACAGATTAAAGGAAGGTTTGATATCTATGACGTAGAACTCCACGTCGAAGTGAGCAGGGCCTATGGTCAAGGGAATGATTAAAACTCCAAGCGCATCATGATGCGTATTATCAAAAGCTGTCATCCCTTTCATAGCTGGTGTAATGTCCTCGGACTTGAATCTGATTGCACTTGCCGTGCGCAAGGGGCAGACATTAAGGCCTGCACCATTGTCCACCAGTGTGAGGGGGATGCGGAAGCTTTGATACTGCGCAGTGATGAACAAGGGAGAGTTATGATTGGTGCCAGAGGGAGGTAACTTTAGGCTAGAGAAGGAGATAACCTGAGGTGCCGCAATCATTCCAACCATGCTTTCTAGGATTGCAGGCTCTCTGGTTTGGGATACACGGGCTACTTGAAAAACCCTAAGGAAAGGTTCTCTGTGCTCAGCCAATGTATGGATTAGGTCCCAAATGGAAATATCGGCTTTAACCTTCTTAAGCTAGGCAGTGATGTCAGCTGAAGGTTGGCTGCTAGTGGTAGGATTGGAAGGTGCTACTCTAAGCATAGGTGGTGGAAGAGAATGTGATTGGAGTTGGGCAGGGGCTACTGTTACAGGTGCTGATGACCTAGATGGCTGGATTTGTAACTGGTTAGGGATTTGGGTTGAGGGGCTAGGCCTAGCTGCTGGGGGTTTGTATACTCTGCCCGATCGTGTCACCTCTGCACACATTCCTGTGGCATAATTGTAAGGAACATGATGCGTGTCGTGGGTGAGAGTAATAACAATTGGGGGACGGGCTGCTAATTGTACAAGTGTGGTTGAAGGATATAGGTGGGTAGGAGTATAAACCTGAGGATGCTGGGAGTATCGGTGAGGGTACCAGTGGGCCAGATGGTGTGCTGGATGGTTTGGCCTAGATTGAAGCCAGGCGGATAAATAAACTGGAGTTGGAGGTTGGGGATATACTACAGGCGGCACCTCAGAGTATTCCGGCTCGACGACAAGACGGATCATAAAAACAGACTCCTCAGAATTATTAAGGAAAGAACGATACAAATGGTGGGGAAAAGGAGACGATTTGTCATGAATCAAGTCGGTTGGGCGGATAGGGGAAGAGGCAGACTCAGAAGGAGAAGAACAGAAGAAACAAAATTGACTCCTGAGGAACCTGGCACTCCCGGAGAAGGATGTTGTGGCAAGGGTTGACTAACTATGCCGGGGTGTACTGGCTGTGCTGGAGCGGCTACTGGGGTGTGTGCTGGGGTGGCTGCTTGGGTATTAATCATAGTGACCTTCTGGTCAATGAAATCCTGGACAGCGTCCCTGAGTGTCAAATAATTGTCCGTCGAGTGGCCAGCCACCCGATGGAAATTGCAGAACGCATTGGCATTGTACCAATTTGGCAGCGGATTAGGTGGAGGGCACACCTTAGGCAGCCTCAGCAGGGATGCAACTTTAGGGAATACCATGCTCAAAGGCTCCACTAAAGGGGTATAGTGGCGCCTGTCACGGCATTGTCGCTTTGATTGTGGATGTGCCAACGGTGGGCGCGTCCTGGCCAGAGGGTTAGGATATACCGGTGTGGCAATGGGGGTAATGTGTGATGCATGCTGTGTTCTAGGTGTAGGCGTGGGTGCATAAACTACTTGGCGCTGGGGGGGGGCGAGCGGACATTTGCCGGAGCAGCAGGGGATCTAATGTAAGAGACAGTTTTTTTGGAGGGATCCCGCCTCCTAGGTGGATTGGTGCTATTATTGTTGTTGCTGCTGCTAGGGCCACTATGTGAGGCAGTGGCTTGCTTGGCAAATGCAGAGAGCGCTGAAAAACTGCCGCCGTGCAGTGAACTCTCAACACGGGCGCCCGCCCGAAGCAGTGCAGAAAAAGTGGTGACAGGTTGAATGCTAAGCAGAGCCCCGACCACTGGCTGTGCTCCCTGGATCACTATCTCAATAGACTCCTCGTCGGAGGGTCTATCTTTGACTTGTGAATCCAAAGAGCGCCAACGTCCAAGATACTCCCCAAATGTTTCTTGGGGTCTCTACTTGAGAGTGACTAAGTCCTCCCGCTTGGGGACCAAGTTGAGGTTGAAGGAATATTGTTCCAGTAACGCCTGCGTAAGGTCGTCCCAAGTCTTGATGGTGGCCATGTTGAGGGAAGTGAACCACTTCAATGCGGGCCCCGTAAGACTCTTCTAGAACAAGCAGATTAACAACCTTTTGTCAGCCTGGAGCTGAGCGAGGTCTTCGCAATAGGCTTTGAGATGGGCAATTGGGCAGCCCCTACCATTGTATTTTTCAAATTCTGGAATATGAAAATTCGAGGAGGAGAGTCGCCTCTGGGAAATAACAGAGGTCCTGGAATTGGTAGGACTGGCGGTCCCCACCTTGCACTTGCCGGAGAGTGCGTTCCAGATCATTTACTCTCGCGAGGTGGGCATCTGGAGCTACTGTAGCTGTGGACTGTGCAGTAGAGGCGGGTGCCGTGTACACTGTATGGGTCGCCCCTAAGGGCTCCTTCGAATCCACCATTCCGCCGTCTGGTGCTACGGCAGGATGGCCTGTGTACCCGTGCATGGGTGCAGTGTGCTGTGGGATAAAGGATGAGGCTTGTGTGTGATAAAGAGGAGAGGACAATGCAGGGGGTGGTGCAATGAGTGGTGCAGAATGTGGGAACAGGAGCTGCTGGACAGGGATGGTCTCCAGTACAATGCTCACGGATGGTTGTGCTCCCGCCGGCCTAGGGGACTAGCCACCAGATAGGAGGGATGCATGCTGTGGTGGGTGCTGTGCAGGTGTAACAAAAGGTAATGTCGACACCCCTATCGCTAAAGAGACAAGGGATGGAGACGGCTGTGGAGGGAGTGCAGTGGGTGCAAACTGTGGTCCTAAAGTCGGTTGCGCAGGCAACTCAGGAGCCGAGAAAGACAAAGCTGAGAAGGGATGGAGTGCTAGTGCCAATCCCTGCAGCTGCTGGGCAAGGGCCGACACTTGTTGCAGCTGTGCGGTCACGGGATCGTCACTGGTGGCTCTAAGAGAAGGAGGCAAGACAGGGGTGAAAACAAGAGGCTGAGATCCCAGTTGTCCGAACTGGGGGGTGGCTACTACAGAAACAGCCGCAGTGGGAGGAGGGCGAGTAAGCACATAGCCCTGGGGAGAGACAGACTCAACTGCTGTGGCCCCAACAGTAGGAGAAGACCAGGCAGGTGGTCCCGAAGGCGGGGTTGCCATGGGAACACGGAAATGAGGTGGTGGAGGTCCTCCAGAGGTTAAGGCAAAAGTGGAGGCAGCAGAGATGACAGGAACAGACACAAAGGAAGAGTGCCCTGAGACAGGGACCTCCTCCTGGACAGTAGGGGAAAGGGACTCGCTGGCATGCTGGGCCATCGTGGATCGCGAGCGAGTAAGGATTGGACTGCGGCTAGGAAGAACAGGATGAATCCTAGGACGAGCTATCGTCGACAGTGACGAATAACTCGGGAGACACGGTCGAAACTAAGGTCGCAAACAGAGTCAGTGAAAGGAAAGATCTTGAGCTTTGGCTAAGGAAACTCAAAGATTAGAAATCCTATGCTAAAAAACAAACAAATTAGAAAAGATGCAATGATTATGGTGGTATGAGATGCAAATGAATGCTCCTAGTATGCACTCTCTCACCAACTAGGGATGTCCTATTAAGCTGTCTACTCCAGGTTCACACAATAAGGGTGAATAGGTCTCCGACTTGAGTTTAGAAAAAAATTAGGTCCCTGTTCTAAATCCTAGCCAAAGCTTAGGTAGTGAACGGGTGGTACTTTCGGGGCCTCGACCTCTACCAAAGCAGTAAGTTGTACCCTTTACTACACCAACACGGCCCCGGACAAGGGGGGACAAACCTGATTTTTCATCCCACGCCAAAGCCATAGGATGAGCCACCGAAAAATGTCCTTCGCAGACTGTATAGGTAATCCTAGGAGAGGAGAAGATGCATGCCCTATATGATGTATGCAATGTATG
>JAMKQA010004464.1:0-17936 GCA_024699735.1 Posidonia australis | reverse complement strand
GAAGGAGGAGGACATCGACTGATGCATGAAGCTAACGGTAGTGACCTCTCTCTTGCTCGAGCTTCCTTTCTTCCTCGCCTTTTCTCTTCGAGCTAACAAGGTGGATTGAGCTCCGTAAGCTCAGGCATGCACTGAAGCTCATAGGTCCTTCCTCTCCAGCTGTGAAAACTCTCCTCAGGGCTACATGTTCTCCGATTGTAGAAGAGGGAGATGGATGCTGGTAGTGGAGCTGACAAGGAGAAGGAAACGATGGGGACCTTGGAAGTGGAGAACCTAGCAGAGATAGGGAAAGATAATGGTTGTGTTTTTCTCCCCTCCAAAAATGAAGAGAAATTTTGAAAACAAAGGGATTTCTGTTAAGATGGGTTGAACTCCCAGACTAGGGCGTTTAACGTTGAACTCCTAGAAACAGGCATTTAACGTCAAACTCCTAGAAACTGGCATTTAACATTGAACTCTCAAGTATAGGCATTTAATGTTGAACTCCGAGATATAGGCGTTTAACACACTGACAGTGATTTTTCAGCAAAAATTGGCCCTTTTTATTCAACCACCTCTGCTCCCAAAAATAAAAATCAAATGAGAGGTAGTTGGATGCATTTAAGTGTGAAAGAAAACCAAATAATCAAGAGGTTGTGGTTCCTTTAAACTATGAATAATTTTGCCATGCCTTTTAAAAAACCACAAAAAGAAAAGAAAAGAAGCAAGGAAAAAAAAAGAAGGAACAAGAAAAAATGCACACCATAGCATGGGGGTACTTTTAGCTGTCCCATCGTGATCACCAAACTATGGATGCAGGATTTTGGGGAAGTGTTTTGCGTGTGTTCGTTTGTTGCCTTTCACCACTTCGCTTATGTCAATTTGTTTTGTGTCCAATTCCTCCACTCTAGGTTCACTTTCGCTAGCACTCGAGACACCTTAAGGGGATGTTGTGGTTGCAGGTTCAACTACCTTAGGACGACACTAACATCACCTAAGGGTGCACGTGTCAGTGAGCTTCTTCTTCTTCTTGTTTTTCTTGCAGGACAATGTCAAAATGTCATGGATTAATAAGTGTAGTAAGCAATTCAACAAAATAAATTACCAATATGAAATAGGAAGAGAAAACTTACTTGAGGGGTTTTATCCCTTCAGTTGCAACTAATGTTAATGCCTAACTATAATATGTACATATGAAATGAAAATGAAAAATGCAAAGTGATATAGAAAACCCCCTTTAGTTCATGGACTAGATGTACATGATGCAAGATGCAGATATGGCATGGCCTGAGCTATTTGAAGGCATAAGCTCAGAACCTCCCTACTCTCTCTTACTCAAAATTCTCTCATAATTTCTCCTACTCTTTCTCCATAATTTTTTAATCATTCTTTGGATTTCTCTCTCTCTCTGTCTAGGTCAATAAGTGTCCCCAAAGGCTAGGGGTGCATCTCTATTTATAGAGGAACGAGAGGATCAAACATGGTAAAATGATCCAAAATTTGCAAGATTGAGACAACTACATCAAAAGTTTCTAATTCAGAAGTATTATACGTCTAGGTCTGGGCGTTCTATGTTAAATGCCTCAAATAGGGAGTTCAACACACCTAGGAGTTACAACTGTAATATTCAAGGAATATTCCATCAATTAATTAGACAACAAATCACAATTACGGACTAAATGACGTTATGCACGATTAGAAGAATTTTCCAAAAAAGGAAACAATTTGAATTCAAAATTTTCTAAAGAAAGAAAGTGGCTGATGTGGTGTGTGTTAGGTGTAAAATGCCCAGAATTGGGAGTATAGCGTTGAACGCCCAAAATAAGCCTTTCAACATCCTCAGACTGAAAACTTACCAAATTTAGATGTCAGGTCAAATGTAGATCAAACATGTCATTTAATGAGGTAATAAAGACCTCTAAATAAGACAGGAAGACTGGCTAATATTCATAATGATTTATGTTAACTCTAAAAAAGGAAATTTTGACAAGAATGAGAAGGAAATGACCTGAAGGTGTTGAACGCCCAAATTTGAGTGTTCATCGTTGAACGCCTAGTTTTGGAAGTTTAACGTTGAACACCCAAATTTGGGAGTCTTATCATTAAATGTCCACTTTTGGGAGTTTAACAACCTAGACTAGCAATTAAGCTTTTAGAAAGTATTTGGGATGAGCAAAAGACCTCTAAAGATGCATGGAGCATGCTATGGTACAATAGGACTTAATAAAGATAAAGGAGTGTCAAAACAAGATATCTACAGGCGCCTAACATCTTCGACTTCTCTCTCTAGATACTTTGTTATCCCAAGCTTTAATATGATATATGGGATATTTATAAGTATTATCATGATTTTTCCCATGATTATTCTAATTTCTAGGATTTTCTAAGTACTTATATATTTATGGAATATCATATAAATCTTTATCAATGCTAAATAATTCCAGAAACTTCTAGAATAATGAATGACTTTGATTTCAATATCATATATTTTTATCATGCTCAAAAAAGAGATATGATATTAATTATAACCTTTTAGATGCTAGAATTATCTATAATTTAAAAAGATAATTTCAACATATGCTTAATTTCAAAATATTTATTTAATTATGAGACAGGAATTTGCTATAAATATATTTAATATAATTCTCGTAATTATTGAGGATTTTATCTTTTAAATTTGATTTTGAATTTGAATTTGGATTTAAAATTTGATTTTCAATTCCAATATTTTCTAGAATATTCTAACGATTTCGAGAGTGTGTGAAAATATCAAGATGAGTCGTTTACAGTTGTTGGATATTTGTTGAGTCGATTTTAGATTTTTATTTTAAACGTGGTAATATTTATGTCCCGATGCCATTGGTACTGTCGACTAGCCCCGAAGAGAGATTTTTGTCTATTTTCCTGCAACGGGAAATAGAACCTTCTGGGCTATCGTTTGTCTCTCTAGTGACATATCTAGATATGTCGCTGGTCCCACTGGCTACGAGTTCAAAATATCTCATTTTCGAATTATTTGCTTCTAGAAGCTTCTAGAATCTGTTTTGACGACATGTTTTACGTCCTAGCGTCTACAAATAGACCCCTAAACCCTCATGTCAGAGGAGGCCTTCTAAAATTAAAAAGAGGTTGCCTAGAAAGAGAAAATCTTAGGCGAAGTCCAGCCAAAATTCTGTGAGAACCCTATATCCCAAAGATCATGTCCTATTCCTAGCCAAAGCGCACCTCTGGAGCTCCGTCCAGGCCTCCACTTCCTCATCCACTCCACATCATACAAGGGTGAAGAGAGTATCTTCCAACTCTTGTATTGTTTTTATTATTACATATCCATTGCATGACATAGATTAGCCCATGGCATATGCATGCAGAGAATCACCCCTCGATTAGTATTAGATTCATTCATTCATTATGTTTATTTTGTATTTCTTATTTTATTTACTACACCTAGTCTAATCCAGAGTCTTATTTTCTATTTGTTTTGAACGGAAGGATCTTACATAGCACGACGAGGCTGTTTGACGACATCCATCCATTGATCTAGTGAACTAGGAACCCACACCACCATCATCTATTGCAATGACTCCCGCAAGGTGTCTTGTGAACCAACGAAAGCAAAGGACAAGTGGCGATCACAACAAGAGGAGTTTGGGTGTTTCCGTTGTCGGTGGCCTCCTGTGGTTGTCTTCTCTTTTTTGCTCTCAAGCTATTGGTCACTTTCGACAGTAGTTCACCCTAGAGCTTGTGCGTTTGCCTTTTGCCACAGCTCTATTCATACTCGCTTGCGGTTAGCCATGGCCCTGCAGACTCGCAAGTCTCTAGTTGTTTTGAAGGGGATTCCAAACTCAGCTCCTCCTTCTCCCATGTTGGTTGCTTCTTCTTCTCTCCATGCGTCTTGCTTTAGGGTGCATGAAGGTTCCATACCTACCATTCCAGGACAACAGTAGACATAAGCCAATTTGGGGTCCATCATCGAGTTTACTGCAGTGACCACCATGTAGGTCCCAAAAGTACTGCCAGCTGCACCCCTCATCTTGGGCCCTCCTATTTTAGGAGTCCAGCCAACTACGGCTATTTCTGCTCTAGGGTCTGTCCCTATTCCACTTTTGCCTTTTGACCTATCTTTTGATGGGTCTTCGGCCATGCAACCTCAGTGTCTGAGGACCTTGGTCTAGAAGCTTGAGCACATGGTCCTTTCTCTTGATCCTATTGAGTGTCTTCCTCTTTCGACCCTTGAGGTTCCAAAGCAGATCACTATAGCATTGTAGGCTCACCCCACTACACCGTCGCCCATACCATCTCCCCAACTTCTCGCTATTTCGGCGATAGGGCCATTATCTCTACCTCCTACACCACTACTGTACTTGTCACAGCATGCATCACAATTACCGGATGGCCAACCCATTAGTTGTGCAAGAGTACAGTATTTCTCAAGTCTGTTGCTTGGAGCCATACCGCTGCCACAGCTATTACTTCCACGCTCAACACCACACTCAATACAGCATACTCATTGCCCACCTCGACATCAGGTTCAAGTCCCAACACATAAGCCACCACTAGACACTGTACACACACTTTCCACCACTGAGCTAGTGCATCACGTCGCATCAGCTCGGTAGGGACAATAACCTAAGTAGAAATGAGGCTACCATACTAAAAGCAACTACACTCCACTGGGTGAGTCGTCGAGTGCCGTTTTCCTTCAGGTTGTGTCACTTCTGAGGCTCTTGGATCCTCGTCCGCCACTAAACCCACTACCCTAGTGGTATGACATGAGTGTGTATTGTAGTTATCATCGAGCCCCAAGGTACTTGACTGATAATTGTAACACTCTGCGAGATGTCATTCAGACCTTCATCGACAATGGGACCATTGTCATTGGCACGCAGGGTGCACTATCCATGTCTACACCTGTACCCTCACCGACGTCTAGTTCTACATGCATCACACACCCACACACCATTGTCGAGTGAACGCATCACGTTGTGTCAGCTCAGCAAGGGCAGCAACAATGGCAAAGGTGACCTCGCCGTAATGAAAGCGACTTCACCCCACCCTTGGAGTCGTTGAGCGACGTCTTTCCAAAAGTTGTGCCATTCTTGCAGCTACAAGAGGTTCGTCCACCATCGGACCCTCTCCCTATGTGGTATAAGACGAATCAATTTTGCCAATTCCATCGGGCCCATGGTCATTCAACGAATGGGTGCCGAACTCTCCGGAATGCTGTCCAAGAATTGATTGACAATGGAGTCATTGTCGTTAATTCACAGGAGGCAAGACATACACTAGCACATACACCTACACCTACACTTGCACATGCACTTTCACACCTTAGAAAAGCAGACCTTACCCCATCTGAGCAGGCAAGCTTCGAGGATGCTAGAAACTTTGGGGTTTATCCCCTCTCTCCCAGTTCTTTCCTAAGGAATCCATCTGACCTCATCGACTTTGTTCGTTCTCTTGTCCTTTCCCAGTTATGTCCGACGATGCTCACATGCACTACTCTTGTTCCTGTTCCTCCATCTGGGGTCTAGCCTAAAGTTTGCCAGCTTGTTATGCACCGATCTGACCCTGCACATGTAAATACCCTAGATCTAGCAAGAGACAACAATCAAAATAAATATCAACTCCAACAACAGATACTGTCCTAGTGACATTAGCATATTCAATAGTTTCAGTGATAGACGCAGTTTCAATAATAATTCCAACAGCTTCAGCCACACTTGCCCTAGTTTTAGTATCCAATGGCATTACCAGATTAATCAGTGACCCTAATAGTATCACTAAAATGGCAGTAGCGAGGACTGGAGCCATATCCTTTCCCTTTGTTTGCTTTGTTGTTTCTTCTTGCATCTTGTTCATATATTAAAAACACAAAATATAGATAAAGCACAAAAGTTGAAAATCCCAAAAGAATCAATTAGAAAACATTAAAAACAATAACAAAAAATAGTTTTGTTGCTAACAACTTTGCCCAATGATGAAAATTGGAAAGCTTGCCTACATTGGAATGAATTGTCCCTCCTTAGATGACACTATCAAAATGACCAAGTTAGCAAGGGAGCCATCATATATTAGAGCCGAACAAAATGTCCAAACTACACAAGGACCCTGCACCTCCAAGAGGAAGATAAAATGCTAGGTTGATTAAGTGAGTGAGCTAGAAAAGAAAATTATATTCGCATGGACAAAAAGAATAGAGATGACAGAAGGCAAAAACAGAAGTCAGCCCAAGAGCAAGAGGCGTGCGTCGTAGCTTTACCCTTATCATACCTTGGAGAGGGGTTGGAACATGTGCCTAGTAAAATTACACCTTCGAGGGACTGACCCACCCTCTTGCAGTAAATGCCTCTAGAATGGACCAGGTGCCTATTACCTCCAAGTCAAGGTTAGAGCGAAGTCAAGTGTCTATGAGGGAACAAAGGAAAGTCAATGATATAAAAAAAACCAGCTGCAGGACCTCAAAGAGTTTGGCATAGAGTCTGGTCCATTACACTACCTTATATAGTGAGTTTGAGTGCCACCATTACCCATCGAGAGCCACCCACAACTTGTAAGTCTCTGTAGGGTCAACTAAGTCGAAGGCATCCTCCTCCTCTAACTGACATACAACTTTCCAGCCTAACTGAGGGCAAACAAATAGTTAAAGCAAACAACCTAAACAATGAACACAACAAACATGCAAAATAAATAAACACAAACAATAAACAACAAGAATCACACCTAATCAATAAAACATATATTTCTTGATCAAACAATAAAGTCACTCTTGAACAATTAATTTGCTTGTAAAAAAACAAAGTCCTCCACAATAGTTGTCATCGTCACCATCTTGCTTGCTTGAGTCTCATTGCTTTCATATTGCATCGCTCTACATGATTTCAACAAGTGCCCTCAACCAGGGGCATTTCAATTGTTCTTTGGCTAAAGTGCATATACAACAACGACACCGGTCAGTGCGTAAGCTACACAGATTTACAAAATCAATAGCACGACAGTGATCTCCCTACAACAGCTCAAGTGTGGTAAACACTATCTGGGGAATACCCAACGATAACACAACCAAGTACAGAACGGTCAAAACACAATGGTTGAATAAGTGGTAGAATAGAACACAACCTTGACATGCTAGCCAGAGGTAGACTACAATTTCATTCAAGGCCCATTTCAAGTTATCACAATTCATCCTGCCATCAGAGTACAATTCAGAACAGCAGATGAATAGACATGCCTACAATCAGTAAACAACTATGTCACTTGCCTCAACCAGTATTAACCTTAGTCACGCAGGCAATCCAGAGCATACTCGTAGTCGCAATTTCACCCCCAAATATTCACACTTTCAAGTGATGCTCAATACTTCCTGTGGTAGTTCAGCTCGATACCAAGGGCATTTGTTTTGCCCTAGTATCTCCCGATCTACCTCTTGTTTCCATTATGCAACGTTCGCCTTTTATGCTAGGGGCATGACAACTGCTTTCTAGCTGAGCACATGTAATTTGTAACTCTGTTGACCAGGGGCTTGTCAGCTACTCTTTGGTCAATATCCACACATCAGACGCTCAACAACACGCCAGCTTACTAGGCATTAAATGTAACAACTGGATTAAAGTATTTGACCAGGGACATGTAAGCGGCTTCGTGGGAAAAGAGGGCTATTTGGAGAAAGCTTGGTACAGAAATCACACCTCCTGAATCACAGCCAAGTGTACATTATTTCAAAGAAGTGACATTCATCACACAAAGATTACAGTACCTACAAAGTCAGGAACTACAGCTAGCCACTACAACAAGCAATATCCTGAACATCAATCTTCTCACCAGTAAGCCACAGACATCACGTATCCTTGACAATATCAAGTACAAATAATAAATCCTCAGTTGCTCCAATAAATGGCATAGCTTGCACAATAGCAACGATCCAGGGTGCACTAATACTCGCAAACAACATCTCCCTAGCAACCCCATTTGGATAAACATCTGGCTAGACCCCCTATGTCCTTGTCTTTCGGTTTTCTTATGGCAAATCGCTTGGAAACCAAAGACATCTATTTTGCCCTGGTATCTCTCGATCAACCCTTTTTTGTACTTTCCAACTTCATCATCATTTCTTGATAGCAGGGGCATGTTAGGTGCCTTTTCGTGTCTTCTTCCTTTTCACCTTGTTATCATCCTATTTGGAGACTTGTCACCGGCCTAATCTTGGTTGGTAGGCTCCACATCCTTCCTTGGTGGCTTCGCTCTGGATGTGCGAAGTCTCCATTTGGGATCTGCTCTTGACAGACGGAATCCAAATTGTTTTGTGGTGACTTGGGACGAAGTCTCTATTTGAGTTCTGCTCTGGACGGACGGAATCTAGATTTGTTCTTTGGTGAATTTGGATGAAGTCTCCTTTTAGGTTCCTCTCTGGATAGAAACTGCATTATTCTGTGGTGACTTCGAATGAAGTCACCATTTGGGTTCCACTCCAAACAAACAGAATCTAGATTGTTTTGTGGTGACTTCGGATGAAGTCTCCATTTGGGTTCCATTCCGGACAGATGGAATCTAGATTGTTTTGTGGCGACTTCCGATGAAGTCTCCATTTGGGTTGTGCTCCTAACAGCCGGAATCAAGATTGTTCTGTGGTGACTTCAGGTGGAGTCTCCATTTGGGTTCCGCTCCAAACAGATGGAATCCAGATTGTTCTATGGTGACTTCGGGCAAAGTCTCCATTTGGGTTCCGCTCCAGATGGACAGATTCCAGATTGTTCTGTGGTGACTTTAAACGAAGTCGCCATTTAGGTTCTGCGCTAAACGGACGGAATCTAGATTGTTCTGTGGTGACATTGGATGAAGTCTCCATTTAGGTTCCGCTCTAGACAGACAGAATCCAGACTGTTCTATGGTGACTTCGGTCGAAGTCTCCATTTTGGTTCCACTTCAGACGGATGAAATCTAGATTGTTCTGTGGTGACTTCAGACGAAGTCTCCATTTGGGTTCCACTCTAAACAGACGGAATCCAGATTATTCTATGGTGAATTTAGACAAAGTCTCCATTTGGGTTCCGCTTCAGATGGACGGAATCCATATTGTTCTGTAGTGACTTAAAACGAAGTCTCCATTTGGATTCTCTTCTGGACAGAATCTAGATTGTTCTGTGGTGACTTCAGACAAAGTCTCCATTTTGGTTCTGCTTTGGATGGACGGAATCCAGATTTTTCTATGGTGACTTCGAACAAAGTCTCCATTTGGATTCCACTCCAGACGAATGGAATCTAGATTGTTTTATGGTAACTTCGGACGAAGTCTCCATTTGGGTTCCATTTCGGACGGACAAAATCAAGATTGTTCTATTGTGACTTCAGGCGAAGTCTCCATTTGGGTTCCTCTTTGAACGGATGCAATCTAGATTGCTTCTTTGGGTGGCTTCAGATGAAGTCTCCTTGTCCCCTCCTTGGCTCTCGCTTAAGATAGATAGAGTCTAGGTTACTCTTTTGCAGCTTCATTTCAATCAAACGAAGTTTCCTTTTGGACTAGTAGCCCGAACTACCCAATTGACAACCGTTACATTGTCCCAAGTTAGTTGACAATCGTCACATTGTATGGTGTCCTGGTTGGCAAGGATATCTTGTGATACTACTTCCTTTTGGGTTGGTAGCCCAAACTGCTTGCTTGACAACCGTTACATTGTTAAGAGTTGACTAACAACCATCAGATTGACTGATGTCCCGACTGGCAAAGATATCTTGCCATGCCCCCTCCTTTTAGGCTAGTAGCCCGAACTGCCCAGTTGACAACCGTTACATTGTCCAGAGTCGGCTAACAACCATCACATTGTCCAGCGTCTCGGCTGGCAAGGATAGCTTGCCATGCCCCTTCCATTTGGGCTAGTAGCCCAAACTAACCGGTTGACAACTATTACATTGTTCGGAGTGGGCTGACAATCCAAACTGTCTAGTGATAAGTCTAACAACTTACATGCCCCTCTTTTGTCGGTAGACGAGCACCGCGAGTCTTGTCCAGTGCTTTCTTAACAAAGTGTGATAACCATTCATGGCCTTTAAGAGCTGATTGGCCGTCAACTTGTCATCTTGCATTGCATACACCATTCATCAACATACATCGTGCATTGCATGCATCATTCATCAACATGCATCATCATCCATCAACATGACATCAGCATAACATGCCATTGCATCACATCCTACTGCACCTCACTACATGACTTCACATTCAACACGAACATCAACGTCATCGTTACATCATCGCCTTAGTGATACATATTTTTAGATTTTCATTAATAGCTAATTCCTTTTCCCATGGTGTTGAGTGGGGTGTCTTTTGTCAATCCTAAGCATCAGTCTTGGTTTCCTCTATCCCTCGACCTTGCTCAGGGAGGAGCATTTGTAGACACTCAGGATTTTACTAGTGATCGTGAGTGGATTCTAGAGGAGAGATTTGAGCTAAGGCAGTGATGGAACTCTTACTTTCCCTAAAATACTCTATTCATTTTCCTTAAAATACCACAAATATCCCATGAACTCCTAGAATCACTTAAACTTCACTCACCATAATCCTTAATTACCATATGGTCCCAGAAGGTTAGGATACAAGCTCAAAGTTTGGTTGTTTGACTATTTTGTTGGGTCACGTGAGAATTGTAGGTGAACCATAGTAGTGGAAAAAGTTGACGGGAACAACTGGCGGCAACAGCTAGCGGACGAAGCTAGCGAAGTGCCTTGTTTCAAGTGCAGAGGGTGCTGGTGTCCTTTTCCCTTGATAATTCACCCAAATTCTCACACCGACGACCAAGATTGATTTGGAGCTTGTTCTATGACTTCCAAAGACCATCATATCCTTGCTTAAACCCCAAGTTCACTAGTGGAAGCCATTAAAATCCATCACCACTGTTAGCCTCTAGTCTATTTAAAGGCCCCTGCCACACGTGAGGTAGATCATCGCCATCATCGTCATTCTCGCCATTCACTCCAGCAAGTTCCAGCTCTTTTCCAGCTTCCGAACATATGGCTCCAGTGTAGGTGATCTCGTGGCAACTTCCAACAATCCAATGGCTTCATTGACTGGACACTGAGCTTCCACAGGTAAGCTCTTATCGCTAATCCAATTCTAGTAATGACCTTAGAGCATGTGTTAGTTGTGTCACCTCATAATTCCTTGTATTCTTCCTCCTCTCCATTGATCATCGAAATCGACGAGGATGGTGTATTTCCCCTTGTTCGTGGCGTGCACGAGCTCTAGATTGGTTTAGTGACCTCTGGAGGCTACTCAAACACGTCACAGTGGTAGTGTTCCTTCTTTTTCACATTGCAATAGCTCTAGATTATGTCTCTTGCTGGAGCACGATCGGTGCCTGTGGCAAGGAATGGAAGATTCTCTGTGCGTGATTTTATTAGCTCACATGGCGCCACCTTTGCCTCTAGATTTTTTCCCTTCTCTCCTTGAAACTCTAGGACCTCAAGGAGCACTCATCGGCCTCAGTCATGAGCAGCCAGCAAGCATTTTGACAAGGAGGACGGGGAGAGTGATCAGGAGAGCCATAGATTGTTCTGATTGCATGAATCCTTTCTCTCTTCTTTACTCTTGCTTTTTCAACCCTTTCCTTCCATCTCCCTTGCCTCATCAGGGCTCCACAGAGCACGATGCCCTTTTGTCATGGCCAATCGGTGTGCATTCCAGTGAGAAGAGCAGGGAAGGAGGTCCAGAACACTATTTTGAATGTAGATTGCATGTTTCTATTCCGTTTACTCTATTCTTGCTTTTCTTGGATCTTTCTTCCATCTCCCTTACCTCACCAGAGCTCCATAGGGCTTGTCGGCCATCTGTCGTGCCAAACTGGCATGTTCTCCTATGAGCTAGGTGGGGGGAGAGATCCAAAGATGCATTCAATGACCTAACTGCATGATTGAGCTCCTGTCTTTCCATTCTTGCTTTCCTGATCATGATTTGAGCATTTTGTTTTGATTCAATCAAGGATTCAACTAGAGTTTGTTAACTAGACTGGTAGAGGGTCACGCGAGTCTTGATGGTGGATTGTGTCGACAAATCCAAACGATGGATAATTGACATGAATCCAATCGGTAGTTATGCCAAATGATTTATTAGGTGGTTATAACTGGTGAGAACTATCGACAAATGGTCCCAAAATCAAACAGTTACAAAGATCAACTTTGTTTCTTGCTTTTGGGATTTTTTCGG
Source organism: Posidonia australis (assembly GCA_024699735.1). NCBI lineage: Eukaryota > Viridiplantae > Streptophyta > Magnoliopsida > Alismatales > Posidoniaceae > Posidonia > Posidonia australis. The sequence goes on along the minus strand of JAMKQA010004464.1, from coordinate 5,761 downwards.
ATTTTAAATCATTGTTTGGCTTCCCATGTGTGTTTTCTTTATTGTATTTGCATTTATCGCCTACGGACGTACATTGATCAACATCTTAATGCCTATATTGGCCCAACTTGACTCGGACTATTTTCTTGCACTGCATTTTATGGTTTCTCTTTGTGTTGTGATTTGATCTCTATTTCACATCGCCCAAGGGCATACATTAATCGGCATGCAAATGCCTACATTGGTCTAGATTTGGTATATTTTCCTCTGTTAATTTTCACAAACATTTATAGATTTATATTTTCTACAGTGGTTTACCATTAGCATGGTTCTGGGTTTTCCATGTGATTTCTTATCGCCCAAGGCGTACATTAAATGGCAATCTTATGCCTACATTGATTTCCTAGTTGCTCCTTTTTTCCTGAATCTTGTGACTTCTAATTTTGCACACTTTGCTTGAGTTGTCTAATTTTCCATTAGGATTTCTCATCGCATTTATCACATTTATTTTGGTATGATATCGAGCATTCATTTTAAATTGGGCAAGCACATAGAGGCACTACCACATAAGTGAGCGATTAGCCTAGAAAAACCAACTCATCGGGCATATGGAGTTGCCTAACACCTTCCCCATGTGTAACAAGAGTCCTTACTCTTTCTCTAGCCTGCCACGACCAATGTGTTGTATTTCGTTGCACAGAGTATACATACATTCATCTACATTCATTTGCATCCTTTTTCCTGCATTTAGATGCATCCAGCTTTCCTCGTCTTTCTGGTTTAAAAGATTAGGTAACGACTTCGTTTTCCTTATTCATTGTTTTCCTTTGGTGTTTTCGAGTCGAGTATCCTTCCTTGGTTCACCATCTTCACTGCGACCTTATCAGGATTCTTCGTGTATTTCCATGCACGAGGAGTCAAGCGGTTCCACCGATATGGTCACACAATGTGAGCCACTTTTGGCCAAGTTATAGGCCAAGCTTGCTAGCTGGAAGTGAAGGTTTCTGGCTATGGCGGGAAGGTGCACTCTCATATGGTCAGTCTTATGTTCCTCTGTTTGTTATTGGTTGGCTATTTTTCATCTCTCGGAGGCAGTGATCATGGAGATTGAGGCTGTCACGCTGCTAATTTTTCATAATAATTTAACGTAAATTAAATTATAGGAAATTAAAAGCTAAGCAGAAATATCATCTACCAAGAACTTGTGTGTGCGGCTACAAGACTCCGGACTATATGCACTACGCTAAACTCATCTGCATGTCTGCACCTGCAACCCAAAACCACGAAGAAAAGCATGAGTGACAAAAGTCACTAAGCACACACCCCACCAAAACGATGGAAAACAAATCTATATTAATTTTCTTTTAAATTCATTTCGCAATCATTTTCTCTAAAATCCCACAATTAGGCCCATAAGGCTGAAAACCACAGCTAACGCGGCCCACACCGGCCAAAATAGCAAACAGGGCTCTACCAGCCCAAAACCACAAACGAGGCCCTCAATGGCTAAAACCACACACAGTGAGTCAGGAAGTCTGGCTCCAGGCAACCAACTCTGGCCACAAGCAGCCACTAAAGTGCACTCACTGCCACGGTGTGCCACCCTATGCTGGAACCAACCACCATCCCGCGATCCTCCTACCTAGAAAACCCTCACAGAGCCAACCCCCACCAAAGAAGGAAGTCCTGTCTCTAAGGATCTACAAGCTATGGGGCACGTGTCCCATCTACACTGGCCACCACAGGGTACGCCTCCTCACAGCGTCCTCTACATGGTGCTCAAGAGGGAGTGTCATATCTCCAAACCCGACAACACTCTAGCTTCAATGCTCAGAGCGATAGTAGGAATATCATACCTCCCCGTCATACCACAAGACACCTCAACCTGTAGACCACAATCCTAGCCTCGAGACAACAGTCAGGTAGTCTCATACCTGCAAGACCCGGCAACCCTTACCCTTAGGTATCTCGGTCCCAACCTCAACCAGGGAGACGAACCCGACCACCCAAGAATGTCGTCACATTCCCTAGGCTTGACGACACGACCCCACGATGTCTTCGCCCGCACATAAAAAATCAGAAAATCATTTTCCAAAATGGGCCAACTCATCCCTTTGAAAACTATTCTCAAAACCATTTTATATCATGGAAACTTTTTCAAAACGTTGACAAAATGGCACATCAGGTGTCCCACAAGACCACCACTAATGGCCCACAATCCCATCTCAAATGGGCAAAACAAATTAATTCGGAAAACCTACGAGAATCACATTTTATAAAACAACTGGGCCTTGATTTGGCATACTGAAATGGGCTTGGTATACCGAAATCTCATGGAACAAAAGATCGACCAGAATCGGTCAACCGAAATAGGTATAGACACCTAAAATGGCATACCGAAAGCCAGATTGGTCGACCAAAAGTTCCTAGTTTGGTAGACCGAATAAATCCAGTCGACCGAACTAGGACACAATGGACAAAACTTATAGCCAAAAATGGTAGACCGAGGAGGTTCGGTCGACCAAATTTCGATAAGAGGACTTAAACTGACAAAAAAATAGCATACCGAAATGGTTTGATCTGTTTCCTGCGAAACCAGAAAATGGTCCAGGGCACCACTCGCAAGATCTCCCAAAATGAGACCTAAGGGCGGACCCCCAAAACAAGCACAAAAATTTATGAATAAAACATATGTGGTAAACCCTCAATTCTACTCTATATCCACACAAACAAAACTAAAATGCATTAAGCATAGCTCCTGGAATAAAATCACAAAGCTAAGGTGCGCAGAGAAACCAAAAACCACAACCACCACCATAAAAGCCATAATAAATTCCCAAAATTTCCAAAACATTAAATTTAGCCTAGATTACATGCATCCTAGGCAATTCTACCATTTTTCATGATTTCTATGCATTGGATTGAGGGTACGTACCTAAAACGAGCTCTGACAACCCAACGTGTCATTTGGCCAGCCACTGACCACCACCAGTGACCACGACACCCACGGAAGCTTCCTTGATCTCTGAAGCACCCACCACACTGACGACAAGCCACCATGGAGCCTCTACCTCTCTCACACATTCTCTCTCTCTCACACCAACACACGAAACAAAGGAAAGGGGGACAACGAGGGTGACGGGTGGGGGAAGGAGAAGGGTGAGGAGGAAGGGAAGGAGAGGTGGGGAAGGAGAGGTGTGTGCTCGAGGAGGAGGAGAAGAAAGGAGAAGGAGACGAAAAGTGAGCGATGGAGTGCGGTGCAAGCGGGCTTATAAAGCCCTGTGCACACAGTAGCTGGATGCGTGCTCACCTACGTGTTCCAGCCATTAGCATCTCGCATGAGCTCACTGGCCACACCACTCAACCACCAGCCACAATAACCAGCTCACATCGCGGGTCCATACGGACCCACACATGGGCGCACAAGCACAGTGCCACAATGCATAGTGCCAACCACACATAGGAACATAAAACCAGAAGCTGGCCCACATGACCAAAGCCCAAAATCACAAAATCACACAAATAGGCCTCGAAACAGTAACGACCGTCTAAGAATAAATTCATTAAAATGTAAATAATTACAAAATGAATTTACGGGTGTTACATCCTAACCACCTTAAAAGAAGATTTCGCCTCCGAAATCACTAGTTGGCGAAAAGATACAGGTATTGCACTAGGATGGCTTCCTCATGTTCCCACGTGGCCTCCTCGGCTCCATGATGCTGCAACCGCAACAAGACCAGTGGAATCACCTTGTTCCGCAGCACCTTTTCCTTGCGGTTAACAATCTAGACAGCATCCTCCACAAAGGACAGATCTTCCTGGAGCCCCTCTGGCTGAACTGGGATTATATGAGATGCGTTAGCCAGACACTTCCTCAGCATGGAGACATGGAATACGTCATGCATAGATGACATCTCTGGTGGTAGATCCAACTGATGAGTAACCTCACCGACCCTGTGGGTGATCTGGTAGGAGCTAATATAGTGAGAACTCAGCTTCCCATGCTTCCTGAACCTCATGACACCCTTGGTCGGTGACACCTTTAGGAACACATAGTCTCCCACTAGAAATTGCAGCAGTCTCTGCTTCCTGTCGGCATAACTCTTCTGCCGACTCTATGCAGCCAGTAGCCTGCTATGGATCAAATCTATCTTATTCACATACAGCTGCACAAGCTTAGGACCAATCAAATGATGCTCGCCCACCTCACTCTAGAAAATTGGCGATCTGCATGGCCTACCATACAAAGCTTCGTACGGTGCCATCCTGATGCTCGAGTGATAACTATTATTTTAGGTGAACTCAATCAATGGCAAATGGTCCACCCAACTCCCTTGAAAGTCTAAGGCACATGCTCTAAGCATATCCTCCGATGTCTAGGTAGTCTTCTCTGTCTGACCATTTGACTAAGGATGGAATGCTGTACTATAGTTGAGCACCATGCCAAAAGCCTTCTACAGAGTTCTCTGGATCCTTGAAGTGAACCTCGTGTCTTTGTCCGACAAGATGGACACCAAAACACCTTGCAGCCAAACCACCTCGGAGACATAGAGCTCTGTCATACGGTGCATCGGAAGCTTCACTCGAATGGCCAGGAAGTGAGTAGACTTAGTTAGCTGATCCACGATCACCCACATGGTGTCGTTCTTCCTCTGAGTCTACGGCAAACCAGTCACGAAGTCCATGGAGATGTGCTCCCACTTCCACATGGGAGTATCTAAAGGTTGCAAGGTCCCTCCATGTCTCTAGTGCTCTACCTTGACCAGCTGGCAGGTTGTACACCTCGCCACATGGTCGCAACATCCCTTTTCATGCCAGGCCACCAAAAGTTCTACTTCAGATCTCTGTACATTTTCGTACTCCTAGGGTGAATAGTGTACCTATACTGATGTACTTCAGTGAGCAATCTTTGCTTGGCCTCCTCATGCTGGGGCACATATAGGCGCATGTCATACCTCAGCTCCCTATATGCCCCAACAAAGAAATGAGACTCCCCACCAGCCTCCAGCTTCTCAAACATAACCTAAACAAATGGATCTAGCTACTGACAAGCGACAATAAACTCTATCAGCTTGGGGTGAACAAACAGGTTGGCCATCCAAGCACTAACCGTCCTTGTGCATGCCGCTTTGGCCTGCAACTCACCAAATCGTCTAACATGGTCCACTCCTTGACCATCACGCTCGCTATCACGTGCGTACGCCAACTTAAGGCATCAGCAACCAAGTTGGCCTTGCTAGGGTGGTAGGATAGGCTGAAATCATAGTCCTTCAGATACTCCACCCACCGACGCTGCCTCAAATTGAGGTCCCTTTGCATGAAGATATACTTTGAGCTCTAGTGATCAGTGAAGACCTCAAACTACTCTCCATATAGATAGTGTCGCTAAAATTTGAGAGCGAACACTACGGCAGCCATCTCCAAATTGTGGGTCGGGTAATTCTTCTCATGGTCCTTCAACTGGCGCGAAGCATATGCGGTGACATTATAATGCTGCATCAAAACACACTCCAACCCAACACCACTGGCGTCATTAGACATAGTGTAACCATGCCGGCGAGGAGGATCGCAAAAAGATGCGAAACGGTCGGCAAAATCACGTCGAAAAACAAAACAAAATGCAAAAATGCAGGAGTCGCCACCTAGTCTATTATGGAAGACAAGGAAAACCATAAACATGAAAAAATCATGCAAAAACAATAAGGACAAGTCTGCGAAAACCAAAAGATGTGGGTAAGGATCCCTGTTACGTACGAGGAAGGTGTTAGGCACCCTCGCA